>CM029116.1:16598719-16783719 GCA_016859345.1 Istiophorus platypterus | reverse complement strand
CAAGTTTGATTTGCTATTAGATATTAGTGTTCCAACATGACTAGACCAAAGCATGGCAAATTCAGATGTTTTGTTATCGACACTGATGTTGCCAGTTTCTCTTCTTTAAAGCTGTAATAGTAGTTTTCCTCCTGGGTTCTTACAGTTTTTAAGTCACAGATTAGGATTTGTTACCCCTGTAGAATCGATGCACATGTTTCCATTTTTACTGCCATTGACTTTTGACTGGGGATCCAGAGCTGGGCCAGGCGGTGCAGGAATCAATGAATCTGCTGTCTACTTCACAGGGGATCAGGGAGTGATAATCTCATCTGATCTGTTGTGCTCCAAAGCTCTCTAAATCTGCTGGGTGGCTGGCTTTCACCTCCTCTATAGAAAACCAGCTGTCTGCCTATCTGTCTGTCCGCCTGTCTGTCTCCCTTATATTTCCTGTCATCTCCAGCCTTTTCAGCTTTAAGTACACTTGGGAAACCTTGATGTGTTATTGATTAGACTATATCAAATGTCAAGCTCTTCTACGTTATACAAAGTCTCCAAAATTGAGTTCCTGGAGTCGGAACTGCAACTAAGGATTATTTAATTACGGATCAGAATCTGCAATAAATCTCAAAAATGTCAAACTACTGGAAAAATGCATATTATAATATACCGGAGCCCAAGATGACACATTGAGATGTCTTTTATTATTTCAGCCAACACTCTAAAACCAAAGTATATTAAGTTTCTTATCATATTAATCTAAGAAAACAAGTTTAGATGCTGCAACCACTGAATTTTGGAATTCAACAGTTAATCACTTATCTGAATCTTTTCTGATTAGTTTTCTAAAGTAAACAATTAATCATCTTCCTTTTTCAGCACTGGAACTATTTTATAATCGTTTGCAGTGGATTTAGAGAAGTTTGTCAAATGTCAACTGTCAGCACTGTGAAGACTGAATGACGACACACTGTAGTTTATACAGTGTTTGTGTCATGCTTTGTACATTCAACCTGAAATCTGAATTCAGTATTCTACAGCTTCTCTAATGTGAAAATGAGCAGTTTGCCCTGCAGACAGCAGAGTCACCTACTTTGGTTTTAAAGACAGTTGTGTAAAACTTATTCTAAGAATCGCTTGCCTATCTCTCTGGTGAGTTGAGTAAACAACTAGGGTGTGTTCAAACCCTCTCTGACATCCTGTCCACAGTGGGTTATAAAAAGAATGAACCAGGGCAGCCACATAGCACACAGAGCTTGCTTTTAATGACACGTTTAGCCTCATAATAGCAGCTGACTCTTTAATTTAGACCTTAGGTGGGGTTTAATCTCCGTTGTGTTTGTCCTGAGCATCACTTCATGTTTTGGTGCTCTATTGTCTTCTCAATAGCATTGGGGAAACCCACAAGTAAATAACTGGTTGGTACCGAACGCTAGATGATTTATTATCTTTATCTCACGGCTCCAAAATGTCACAGATCCCAACTCTCTTCAAGAGAGCAGAACAGTCTCCAAGCTGACAGAAGAGGTTTTCCATTTGAAAGCTGGTGTAGGTAGTAATCTCTGGACCAACAGGAACCATAATTAGTACTTATAGAAAAGTTCTGGGGCACCAGTTCCTCAGCTGGGACGTGGAGCATGAGCTGCAGAGTGACACCACACTGTACGTTACATAATTGGGGTCTTAAAATTAGACTGCCTGCCAGAATCCGCCTCCTCTCCTCTTTGCTTGTCTACAAGGAGGTCACTCATGCTTGCTGTGTTTCTGTGTTCGAGTGCACGTCTTTTGTAAAATACCCCCATAAAATACCCTCACTGGCATCACCGGTCATGTTGGTTTGGTCACGTTTGCATTCATTCTAAGACACCAGATGAAGTTCCAGAAGCTGGATGTTGCAACAGTTTATTCAATGCTTATCGCTGTGGATTTATCTGTTTTAACTCGCCTCGTTTTCAGCTGATAACAAACAACACACTCGGATATTTTTAAAATCAAATATTGATTACTGTTTATCAAGCTACTCCTAATCCCCCCCAAGCACCGCTGTCGGTGAGTCACTGGTGTATTGTATGCATGGACCTGCTCTAATGGACACCCCTCTTCCCCCTGCACCTTGTCTGGTGCCCTGGCAGCTGTGAAATTCAGTGGAGGCTGTGGCCCTCGGGCACAATCAGGACACAGCAGCGTGGACGTAGACAAACATATTTTTTTTTAATCACCCTGTCTCCCTGCCTCTCTTTCTCTTCTGTCTTCTGTCTTTTGTCTTTGTCTTTGTCTTGTTGTTCTCCCCTCCAGCGCTTATTGTCTGGAGTCCTCCGTGCCTTCTTTTACATCCTGCAATTTAAAATGTGGGGAAGTTATGGAGGGATATCCGCATACATGCAGAACTAACACACACACACGCACACTCACACGCACAGGCACAGGCAAGCATGCAGGCATGAAAGCGAGACCATTAAAAGCACTGAGGCAGCAGAAACAGCAGGCGGCGGTTTGTGGCCTCATTGCACCGACTGGCCGTACAATAATAGAGCTGGACATGATTGACAGGTCGGTAAGTGGAACAAAGTGCACTGATGAGTTCCTGGCAGCATTAACAATGACTTTGATCTACAGATTGTTTTGGAGCTCTCGTCCAATGTATTACAGCACAGTTAAACGGAAAGACGAGAGATTGAAATGGAGTGTTGTTTTTTTTTTTCCTCAGGCAGCAGAGGTCAAAAGTAAGTCTGAAAGTTACATCATGGCTGTAAGCGTGTGATATGCGAATTAGTCTGCTTCAGCATGAGCAGCCTGATTTTAGAAAATGATCCCAATGCGATGCAGACCTCAGCTATATCACAAAATACATGCTGCACTGACGAAGGCTGGTTATCATTCCGCCAAATGTTGATAAATAGTAATATTGAACTATTTCCGAGCCCCAGTGTAGACTATGCCATTGCAAATATTGTTCTTAATGATACAGCAAATCAGGATGAAAGTGAACGCTTATTTACGGCTCAGTGCACAAGTAAAAATTCACCTTCTGCAGTGTTGTGGTCAAATAGAAGCCTGAGCCTGAAATTTCTGCCTAAAATCATCATAAGGTCATTTATTAAATGCTCACAAGGCACAAACAGGAGATGGAGCCGTGGGTTTCGGTTTTTCCTAAAGAGCTTTCTTTTTGAGTAATGCATGAATTTGACTTATCACCCATGTTTATGAGGGGTTTGTTGTTAACACCCACTGTCAAAACTCACCAGAACAAGTACACACCACAAACTTCTAGGTTTGAACAGCATGAGTGATCAACTCTGTGTGCAGATGTTCCACTTGGCGGCAGAAAGTCATTCCATAAAAAGCACATGTCGTAACCCCAGAGTCAGACAGTCAGGGAAGGGAGACAGATACGTTGGAGGACTTTAACCCCTGTGCTCAGGATTTACCCTGTTTGCTCAACACAGACCATGTTTTGGCTTCAAAACTTAATGGAAATGACTCAGAGGACATTCATGTGAATCACTGTTATTACAACAACTACCTTTTGAAGTAATACATGATAGGAAAATATTACTGCACTAAATCTTTCATTCTACATTTAAGGATCCGCATATGTTTCAGTCGTCCTTTGGCTTTATAATAGATTTTGTTTCCCGTGGACGGGGTTAAATTTCTCTGGTGCTTTTAAACAAAGCAAAAATTGGCTAAATATACAAAGGCAATTAAAGTTTTTGACGTCACCATTATGCAGAGTTTTTGATGTCTGTCTCGGGCACTTTGTGTGCAACTTAGTTAGACTTTCGTCCACACAAGTCACACCAACCCACTGCATAATTTTCACTCCTTATCCTTCACCCTCCAAATCTGCAGTTGCTGAGGAAAGAATGATATCGCTGTCATTAATTCTTAACTAGATTTGAGGAATTGACTGTAATGAAAATGTGGTGCAGAGAAAATGACACTAATAGACAACCTAGCTGCTTGTATTAAATTGCACTTTGCACCATGTACTTGATTTAAAAAAAAAAAAAAAAATCTCTAACCAGCCTCTGATTTCACCTGTTTGTTTATTCTGACAGAGCCGCACTTGTTTTATACACTTGGGTTTTGATAAGAGGTTGAACTCAGACATGTCGTTTATATAAGGCGGATAGACATTATGAAATGGGAAGAGTGTTTTTACTGGCTTAGTAAAGACCCAGGCAGTGACAATGTGGGATTCTTGTATGTGAGAAATGCTGTGTGAGGCCGCCCTCTGCTAAAGGCCCACGCCGTACCAGGAAGTGAAGAGACTTGTTGGAAAAGAGCCGGTATTGTCTGGAGACAGACTGTTTATATTGAGCAGCTTGGAGGTTCAATGTGTAGCCTCGATGGCTTAATGACTGGCATATTGATTATTGTGGCTTGCCCTGCCTCAGCTGGTCAGCTGATGTCCTGTGATTGTATAGAAAAGTCTTTTGAAAACAATGGCCTGGATTTGAAAAGGGATCCTTTGGGTGAATTGTTTCTGGATGGATCTACATGACAAAAGATTCATTATTATGCATTAACAAACCTATTTACATTAGAAAAATGATGCAAATGTTTTTTTCAAGCTATATAATCATTTATCTAATAATCTATATGGATAAGTCATTGATACAACACATAATACACAAAATTGCTTTCATATAAATAAAGTATATTACACATTGGTTTAGTTCTAATTGGCTGCAATATACACTTCCTTGGCACTTTATTATTTACACCTATATACTCTGATGCAAGCCAGCACAATAGGTGTGCAACTAATCTACCTTTACAAAGCTTACAATGGTCAGTTTTTGACAGAAGTTAATAAGGCAGCCACTGAGTTTGTATATATAGGTTGTTTTTTTTTACAATGAACACCCATTTATATTTATCAACATTGAGTTCAGGTTGACAAAACAGACGGTTCTCTTTACAAACATGCAGCTTGAAACTACATTAATTAACACAGATACGTGGATGTCGTATGTTTGAAGCTACAGCTACAGCTTATCAGCCACTTCTCTGTCTTTGAATGAGTCAACATATGCTGTCTGTTTAACTAACGCACCAAATCAGCGATAGTAACCATTACTTTAAATCCCTAAAATACAGGTTTGTCTCTGTGGGAGAAAATATGCAGCGTTACCGAGTGAATAAGTTTTGTCTTTTGCATTGATTGTAATGAAATAGGAAAACAAAAATGCCAGGACTCCAGCTAGAAAGGTAAACATCTGTGGATGGTGTGTGTATGTATTTATTTATTTAGCCATAACAAACAAGTATTGAAAAATAAAATTGAAAAACAAAAATATAAAGTAAATGTACACCTGTGCTTTTCCTACTGTGGCTTGTCAGAATAGCTTCTGTTAATAAGCCTTTGTCATAACGTGGTTATTTTACACACTCACACACACACGTGTATGTGTGCGTATGGCCTCAATGACAGAACATTTTGGTTGACTGCCTCAGAGAAACCAGATGGGGGCATCAGACACCTAGAATTGCTGCCACACTGAGCTGTTCTGGCCATTTTCACCTCTGAAACTTGCTCTTTTCAAGGCTTCATGTGTTTTTTAATAAAACCTAAATATAATGTGCATCTTAAACAGGCCTTATCCCACAAAGTGCTTACAAAGTCATCGTTAGCATGTTCTACACTGTCTTAAATGAATATGTCTTTTTTTTGTTGTCTCTGCAGTAGCCACTTGTGGTTGTGGTTACATCTTTAACTATGTGTTGTTTGTGGTGCTTGGTGAGGGGTCCAATGAGCAAGATTCACAGGAACTCCCACACTTTTCTCATGCAAATGACCCATCAGTCAGTTATAATATTGACATCATCACCGTGACAAACATCCTTGGCTTTATTTCTGTAGTCGGTCTTTCTTCTTGTGCTGCAGGGGAGGTCAGCTGGACCAGCTGTCAAACAAAACCACTTGAGATTGTGCTGTTTCAGTGATTAATCAATTGATTAGCCGATAAACCAAGAAAAATTGACAACTATTTTGATTATCAGTTAATTGTTTGTTTGTCCTTTTTTTCCAAGGTCTGCCAAATATTCTCTGGCTTCAGCCTCGCTGATGTCAGGATCTGCTGCTTTTGACTGTTTTATATCACAGTCAACTGAATGTCTCCGGGCTTTAGACCGTTGGACTCTAGCAGACTGAGGCTGACATTTATTTATTTATTTATTTTTACCATTGTTAAAAAATATTTTAAGCAATTTAATCGATTAAGCGTTTAAAAAAACGAGATATCAGTCGATCCTGACAACAAGTGTTCATCATTGCAGCACCACAGGCCGCCTTTGCCACCTCCTGATGAATGAAGCATCAGTGGAAATTCAGCTGTTTTCACTTCCTGGACAACCCCCCCCCCCTAATAAATAAATAAATAGATAAATAAATAAATGATCCGCCTTCACCTCCCTCTCCTACAGGGACCCCTGGCGGTCCTCGGACCCCAGCTTGGAAAACCACCGGGCTTGAGCCATCCCACTCCGCGGGCTCCATGCTACTATTGTCTCCTAGGAGAGCGGGCTGTTTGCAAAATAAAAGGTAGCCTCGGTCTCAGCCGCCATGCGGGCCGACGCACACGCACGCATGCGAGCGGGGCGATCTTAACGCGGGGCGGCGGCGAAGGGAGCGGGCGCTGCCGGCGGACGTCCCCGGACCTCCGCGTGTCCCCCCACCCCCACCTCCACCTCCACCTCCACCTCCACCTCCACCCGCTCAGCCTCCGGACGGCGTCGGCTCCTCGGCGCTCGGGGGCTGGAGGCGCTCGCCGATAAGGGAGCACGTAGGGCCGGCGGAGAAAAAGGAGAAGGGACGCGGAAGGAAGGAGGGGAGGAAAGAAGGAAGGGAGAGATAGGGGAGCATTTTAATACCAAATCGGGACACATGTTGAGCTAAGGGCCCGCTCCACCCCGACCACCACCCCTCTCTCTCTCTCTCTCTCTCTCTCTCTCTCTCTCTCTCTCTCTCTCTCTCTCTCCTCCCAATGCATTTGTTGCCTCGATCGCTTCCCCGTTACTAATTACTGCGCGTCGGGAGAAAGCCAGAGGATCTTCCCTCCTCTCCGGCTCCGAGGATCCGCGCACACGCCGTCTCTCCTCGGACCAACATGGATCTCAGTAAAATTGTAAGTGCTGAACAACCGATTTGTTTCCTTTTTATTTTAAGAATCTTTGTTTCTTTTTTTTTTTTAAAGCCGACAGTAGCGGATACACCGAGGGTCTGCGTGTTTTTGTTTTTCTTTTGTTTTTGTTTGTTGTTTTGTTTTTGTTTTTTTTTTTGGAGGTGGGGGGGGGTGGTGTCCAAGAAGTCCCTGTTGCACATACACACACGCGCGCACAGCGCGGCTGTTTGCGCGAATACGTGCAAGTTATGCGCAGTGCAAGCAGGGACTTGTTGTCCGCCGATATCGTGGCTAAACGTCGCCGTGGGAAGTTCGGTCTTCGCCGTGGAGGAGAAAGCTCGGAGGTCGGAGCACTCGGTCCCTCCGGCGTATCATCCAGTGGTTTGCAGACCGGGGCCCCAGTTCAGACCCACGTTCGTGTGGTTGCGGACAATCCGGGGGAAGGGTCCGGGGCCCGGGGTCTTTCCTAATGAAGAAAATCTCCAATAAACCAAATGCAATCAAGACCAGCCCTTTATTTGGGGAGGGGGCATCAACGCTAGAGGTTTGATTGGGTCTGATTCAGTTGATGTTCATGATGATTTCTGAGTAGTGATCCTCAGCTTTCTGGTTTTTTTTTTTTTTTTTCCACATGGCAGACCCTGCCTGTTAGTGGAAAAAAAAAGTTCAGCAGCTTAAATGTGCCATGAATGTCAATTACAGGTTGTATTGATGTCTGTGGGAGACAAACCTAAGGGCACACAGCATGTCAGTGTGTGACTATCACTATATTACACATGCTAAAGAGACACTGGGTATGGTGCTCTAATCACAAGCAGGACGGTAAAAACAAAAAAAAAGTGGAATAATGTGGACTTTATTACATGTTTGAAAGCTACACAAACCAACTCTTGTGCAATTTTATTTCCCTTTGACTCCGAGTGCTGTGAGCGATGCATTAGAGGCTAACAGGCAGGCTAAGCGTCCGGAGCGTACTGGAGCAGGTGCACATAAGCCAAAGCAACAAGACTGGCCATTCACTGCCAACATGGATGGATGGGTGTACTTTTAGCCCCTTGTATAGGTGTGGGGGAGGGTTGGTGACATGAAAGCACACCCAAAGTCCCCTTTTTCCAAAGATCCCCAATGGAGGGATAGTGGTAAAAGTTTATGGAGGAAATGCATGGAGGAACAACAAAAGAAATAGCACGCATAGATGGTGGAAGGAAGGCATCAGATTCACTCAGTTTCATATCGAAACAGAAACAGGAAAAGCTCTCTCTGCTCTTCGAAATAAATCTCAGTTGCCCACATGAAGTCAGCCGGGGCATGTAAGCGCAGACATGGCGTAGGCGTAGTGATGGAAATTCTCCTTCAAAGGATCTCCATTCAGTTAGCATTTTACAGATTATTTCAGATAAACCTCTTGATGTTACTGGCAAAACTGTGTTGTAGATCTAACAGAACTCAGAACTCCTTGAGGCTGCCCTCCATGGTCCATTACCTTTTTTTTTTTTTTTTGTCCCTCTGCCGCTATGTTTTGAATTTTTGGCATCTAGTGAGACACAGTGGTATGAAAACAAAGTCCGGATAGTTGCAGGACTCCCAGCAAGCAGACCCTATATTCCCACACATAAAAGTTGGTGATGCACAGTAGAGCTTAATGGATCCAAGACGACTGAGGAACTTATCAAATTTAGTGAAAAGAAATTGTGTCAAGAGATGCATGAGAATGTTGAAACTTTAACCGGTATCAGATGATCTTTTTCTGATGCCTTGTGTATCTGGTTCCCTCCGATGGACTTTTACTCTATTGGGGCTTATTAATAGTTTAGTATACAGGTGCCCGTGCAGGTGTCTAAAAAGGTTCCTCTCCTTTCATTTTTTGGGTTTTTTTTGCCCTTTTATTTGCTAGTTAGCAGGGTAGAGAAACATTCAACCTCAGTAGGGGGTGATAGTGATAACATGCAACAAAGGTCCCCAGCCTCAATCCTAATGGACATGACACTTACATGGTATGTGCCTCAGACCACTATGACCCTTGGCGTCCTTGCATTTTAATGCAGATTCTCACTGTCACATTATTGCCACGAGTGAAAACTCAAGTTTTTGTAAATATTGAGAAAATGGGAGATATGATGTACTTTCTTAAATCAACAGAAACGTTTAAGAAGTGAGCAGAGAGTCAGATATTAATACATCCAAAAACTGGCTTGTAACTGGCGCCTAAATGATTTGTCAATCAAAATTCGTCAACATTTTATTGACCAACTGACTGTTTCCTTAAACTAAATTTGCTGGATACTGTTTTCAGTTTGTTAAATTTAAATAATTGATGGTTGTCGTAATTTTCTATGATAGTAGACAAAGTATATTTCTGTATGTTTCAACCATAGGTTGAAAAAATAAACAATAGGGAGATAAATTACATTTTCTGACAGTTTATAAAACAATTCATCGGTTCATCAAGAAAATACTCTGGAGATTAAAACTAAAATCGAACATTAGTTGCTGAAATGAATGAAAATTAGAATTATTTCTATCTTCATATTGTGTGCCCCTGATCTAATTTCAGATATGGCTCAGTGAACACTAGAGGTTCATTCCTTAAATGCCATAAATTGTACCTAAATTTCCAAGCACATGCATGTACAGAGTAACAAACAGTCTCCCCCTGGAATGATATACCTAGTTTTGCCTCCAAATAACTTCAAGCAAGTCTTTAAGGAAACACATAAATAGATTTTGTAAACAAATGTAACATTGAGCCGTCAGTCGCCAGTGAAAACTGACTGCTCTGCATAAGAGTAAACCGTCTGTTTGGTGCAGGAGTTTTACACTTATAACATGGACTAATTTGTGTCAGATCACTACATAAGACCTCAACATGTCCATCGGGGAAAAACACCAGCACACACGGACACCGTCTGTGATGTTCATGTGCTCGGTGTTGGGGAGTAATGAGCAAGTGGGCTGAAGAGCCTCGTGGACCTGCACAGATGTTTCTTTTATAATGCATCTTCATGACATCACCAGACCTGCAGGAAGCTGAGCTTCAGAGCTGACGCTCCTTCACACAAGGCTGCAGAAAAGCCAGCTTGTTAGGAGAGACTCATAAACCTGCCATGGGGGTGTAGGCCTGAGAATTTAATTATGCTGGAGCCTGGCCTTCAGCGTGCGTGCGTGCGTGCGTGCGTGCGTGCGTGCGTGCGTGCGTGCGTGCGTGCGTGCGTGCGTGCGTGCACGTCTTTAACCAGCTGCTGCCCTCCACCTTAGGAACAGAGGCCCGGTGCGCTTAGGTCACACACTCAAAATAGCCCAAAGCTCTGTGTTTTCATGCTTTTTAATGGGCTCTTAAGAGACGGAGTCATCCCACTGGCCTTATCAGCATCACCAAATGCCCTGTTATTAATGGCACAGAGGATGCTCGGTGCATTCTGTAGAAAATCAGCTCCAAGTTAGTCGGAGTGGCTCGTACATAACTGATAGTTGCTGAGGCAACGTAGAGGGGCAGTTCCACCATCACTTACAAGCAGAATTATTAGATGTAATGCTGATTCTGTTCTTTATGTTGATAGGGGTGCAGATAAACGTGCAGACTCCCTCAGTTGCCCCCAGTGAAGCCTCTTTAATGTGACCTCTGTGAATTGGTAATTTTCCTTCTTCACAGCTGGTTCATTCCCTGTGTGTGAATTGAATTACACAGGAAAAATAGCCATTCTAAAAAAGACCATCTTTTCCACTACCTTCCTCTCCTCAGTGCTGGCCAGGCTCTTTCTCAAGTGGTGTGGAGTGACTTTTCTATGAGAGCGGATGTCCATGTCAGTTGCAACACATAAAATGGTCCTTAAACAAGCAACACAGTGGGCTCTGTTCAGAGCAGTGACCTTTTGAAAGGGTGGAGTAACTTTTGGAAAAATATTTTTGCCCAAAATGATTTACCATTTACTATCTGATTTTTGAAAAAGCATTTGCAAAAAGTGGCATTTCATGTCGTTGTAACCTGTGGTGACGGAGAGTTTGCCAGCTTTCAGCTTCAAGTGTTTGTCTTTGGTTGTGCATATCGAGCCAAAAGGGGAGTTGTGTTATTTTCAAGGAAATGTATTTTTAGTTTGTGAAACATTCCTTTAGCCTAGTACTATCTAAGTATAGAAGAAATACTGAAATTAAAGCCCCAGTCAGTCAGTTTCTCATTTGCATGTATTTTGTGCCGTTGTATCTCACAGGTGTAAACAATCCTTGAACTGAACCAGAAAACATTGAAACTGCTATAATCTTTTTATTTTTAATAGAAACAAATGGACCAAATTTCTGTGTGTATGTGAAAGTGGTCTCTTCTAGTGACAAACCCACAGAAAAGTATCACTCGACTTTAATTTCCATTTTCGACTTTAATCTTCTTTAGCCTGTTATTTTGGTTTTATGCCCTGCAACTTTGCTGCTGTGCTTCACTCATCAACATTGATTTCAGTAGGCAGCTGTCTTGGGTAAAAATGCTCTGACCGTGTTATCTGCTCAGCACCAGACAGCAGACAGACAAAAGTTGGCAACTAGCTGGCAAAGAGAGTGGAGCATTTAGCGACTAAACAGCCAGATATTTCCCTCAGGAGTTGGTGGAGACCAAAACATAGCTAAAAGTGTGAATATTGGACTTACAATTGCCAGGTGACCAGAGACCCAACTCTAACTAAATGCTAATGTCGCTCCGTATCTTCTGCATGTGTAAGTAGGAGACTGTTTGCTCAGTTCAGTTAAATGCAGGTTGACAAACATCAGTTTTCTAACAATAAAAGTGAAACTAAACTTTTTGCTTATTTACAATACAGTATGTTTAACTATCTGACTGCTTGTGCTTGTTGCCCTATATTTTAAGCAATGTCATCTTATTCCCAGATCTGAGCAGTTAATGTAGCTAATACCTTTTTAATTACTGATAGAGTTCCAAAAATAAGACCCAAGTTGTTATAAAACATAGTTTTCCTTGAAAGACACCTGAAAGCATCTGACAGGAAATGTCAGAGCTTTAGAAAGAATGAGGTGTTTTGCAGCCTGAGTGACTGTCTCAGCCGCTGCCTGTCTGGGTTGACTGAGCAAGGTTTTTAGCTGGGGGGGGGTGGCATTTTTCAGCAGGCATGCAGGAAATGGCCAGTGCAGGGTGTGCCAAGACAGGAAGCCGGACTCTACCCCCACCCCCCACCCCCCACCCCACCACCATCACACACACACACACATACCACCTCCTCCACCTCTACCCCCAGGGCGTTTGCCACAATGACCATGCCTCCACTACTGCACCTCAACATTACAATGCTGCTGCATTCACAAACACGCATGTTTCCCGTTTTCATTCCTCCCTCCATCCTCCTGAGGTTTACCGTTCCCTCTGTACGGCACAGTAGCCGGACTCACTCATGTCTCAGCAGAAGCAGATTGGACAACTGACAGGACAACTGACAGGACACTTCCCTATCCCAGGTTGCAGAAAAGATAAAAATATCAAATATTGACTTTTGACTCATAATGATTTAATGTAGAGCACTGGATACACATGTCAGGCTTACTGTGTCCTATTGATTTATTGAACAATAGATATAGATTTTTTGGACTTTGTGCAATATTTGTGCATACTTGTGCTTTTCCTAATACACCTGGAAAATTGAGTTGAGAAAAGCAGTAAAGCCTTACATTTCAAAGCTGGGAATGTTTTTGCCTGAAAAATTACTAAAATAATTAGTCACCAAAAAAATTCCTATTTACTTTCCCTTCAATTGACTAATCATTCCAGCTCTAGCTCCCACATATACAAACGGAGAAAAACCTTCCAACTGTACATTGAATATGTATATCATTGAACTCCATCGGTAGTGTAATGCTCATATACCCATTATATCCATCACCCTAATGAAGATGGGCTTGTCTTTACTGTTAAATAATTGCATTTGGCTTAAGTTCGCAGAATCTTTCTTTCTTGATAAGAAGATTGAGACAAGAGCCAGTCAGAAATGCACATATGATGAATGTGTGGCGTTAAAAGGACTGCCCTGTCTATCATGGCTCTTCCTCCTTCTGGACCTAAATGACTGGGATCAGATAATCATAGCACTGTAACTAAGATAAATCACTCTACTCCCATACTACATCCTCAGGGTCACACAAGGATACCTCCTCCGCCTCTTTAACCATGAGAATTTAAATCCAGTGAGAACAAGTGTTTCCGAATTTACTCTGACTCCTTTCATTTGGCACTGGAGAGGTTTTCCACAGTCATTTTCTCAAGAGTGAACTCTACTGGCTGCAGATTTGTCTCATCATTAATGTTGATATAAAAATGTGCCACAGCAGAGACAAAAAATACCCAAAGGTGCCGTCTCTTCTTTCCAGCCAGCATGGAGTGACCAAGATGCGATGACTTCTCTAGGACTAACATGGAAATCAAATTTCCAGGGCATGCATTAGTCACGAGCTTCTCGCAAATCGGTCAGACGAGTCGGTAGAAGGGGGCAGAGGATGGCGAAGTGAGTCGATGAGTGAGGGCTGTTTCATTTAGCAGGCAGTAGATGCTTCCTTTCTTTCCAGGCTCTGCACTGGCCCTTCAGTGGACAAAGCCAGGCTACCATCAGCATATCAATGCCCAGCTTTCTTCAGAACGGCCGATTGGTGCTTGCCAGGCCTAACTTAACATGCTTTCAACACTGTATCAATAACACTCTGTTTGAAAGCAAAGCTGTGGGAAAAGAAGATGTTTCTGTATACGACGATGCAAAGAGGAGTTTTGTATTACCTTGGGCAGTAATTGATTGAATCCTTATTATGACTGTTTGGTATAGAGTTTAAAATGAAGGAAGGATGAAAGGGAAGCATGGGGGGGGGTTAGCTTCCTGTGGACACAGTGATGCAGGCTTCTGTCCACATTAGGCATTCTAAGGATGAGTCCCTCTGATCCATCTTTGCTGTTTATCCTCCAAATCGCTTCCTTTTCACCTCAGTTTTAATTTCTCATTGTTTTACTCGGTCAGCTGGTGTGGGTGGACGCACCACAAGGAGCCAATAGGCCATTGATGCATTGATGCCAGCAAGCTGCCTCAGCCACTGCCAGGCATCATAGGCAGCTGGCACTCTTATTCAACCCAAACACAAAGTACAAAGTCTCACTGTGGGCTAATTGAGTCATCCTCATGTGGGAACCAGTCGCAGTGGGACTTTCTCAATCATGTCTTCGATCTTGTGTGTGTTCGTGAGAGACAAAGAGAAAAGGGAAGCAAAATATGTCGATGAAAAAATCCAAGTGATGAAATTTAACTTGCAATGTAGATTGGTGATTGATCTCTACTACCATCTGATATTAAAAAAAAATAATAAATAGAAAAAGTTTCAGAAAGCCGTGTGTATGCGTGCAGTCACCCTTGTACTGATGACAGCTTGAGTTAATGTCACAATTTGTTGTTTTGACACATTAACAAGAAGGGCAGTGGCTGGAAATGACACATAAGTCACTTCCCTCTTTGCTAATGCAAGTAAGGTTTGAGCGAAAAAAAAAAAAAAGAAATTTCTTAAATTCAGTTCAGTCTATTTTGAAATATTTCAAGGCCACAATTTGAGGCACGCAGACATAAACAGTTCATTCACACTCATTAAAACCATCTAAAAATACAAAATGTGACATGAAGACAGGTTGAAATACACAAGGGTTAGTGGCAGTAGCCAACAGTGACCAACACCACGAAAGTACGTCATGTTAAGGAATTTACAAAAAAGGTCAAATGCATAAAACGAGTAAAGTGACCAATCTCTTGTACCACAGCTTTTCCCAAGTAATCTGTGATAAAACCAAATTCCCATCTGTTTGTTTCACATACAGGCAATCTGAGATAAAGTCCTGATGGCATTAACCTGATGATGATATTGGTTTGTTCACTATTAAGATGTGAAGGTGGTCTGTGTTTTCCCGATAAATTTAAACTGAAGTTAACAGCCTCATGCAATCCCTTCTTGTCCTTGTAAATGAAGCCTTTACTGTAACGCTATCGCTATTTATCTATTCTCACCAGCATGAAGATGAGAAAAGACGGCCATGAGTGCTGACAGGTCTGTCACTCACACTAACTGTAGTTACAGGAAAGAAACTTTGCTTATAACTACCAGAAACGCCAGGGTTGTTGAAATGACAATTTATCCAAACCGTGTCCAGTAATCAATCCACTTGTTTTGTTGACAAGCCCAAGCCAAGTTTAATCTTTAACAGGAACTGTAACTTCTTAACGAGGCAGTGACCTTTCCCTCATGGACTCGATCAGAGGAAACAGGCCGTGGGTTTGGCTTATTTCAGCACTCTTCTTCACAGCCTGGACTGGACAGTGTAATCCCCGCTGTGGTTGACCTTTACAGTACTGACAGACACACACAGACACACACACACACACACAGAGTGTTGGCTCAGGTTGTGCTGCTGATGCAACAGGACAGGTGTTGGACTTGTAGCGCCAGTGCTCATGTTTAATCAACATCGGGCATGTTTAATGACAGGAGTGGAGGCAGAGCTAACCATCGTTTTCGCATCGTGCTGCGGTGTCCCCTTGTCGTCGGCAGGATTACGTATCCGAACGCAGGCGAGACCCGGAGATGTCGAAACAGCAGCCAGCTCTACATTCCTCCAGCTCTCGCTCCTCCTGTCCTCACACTCCCTTTAATGAACTACCCCTGTGACTTCATCCGAATTTCATTCGTAAATTAGATTTTTGTGAAGACAAACCTCGTGTTTGACAACTTGTTCGAGCCGGTGATGAAATGTCATGCAGATCACACAGTGCTGGTATGTGGAGGATGCAGTCTGTCGTCTACTGTTGTTTAGAGAAGACGGGAGCTGAATTTTGAGCCAGATTGTTTTTCTCTAATCCCAACTGTGTTTTGAGCTGGTGTATTTGAAGGGATTATGGTTATATATAAAATATTCTCTGGACTGAGTTTCCAGATATTCTAGATTTAAAATAGTCTGTGACACTTTGTAGTATATTTGTTTGTTGGCTCTAAGTACGCAGAAGGCAGCAGATGTTCTTTTTACTAATAATTTTAGCAGACTGTGTGTTGGGTTCGTTTCATCCTAGTGACAGTGAGAGCAACCAGTGCACCCGAGCTGCTCCTCCTCACTTGTCCCCTTCATTCCTCGCTCCTTCCCTCCTCCTCTTGGCCCTCTTCTACTCCTCCTCCTCTTCCTCCTCCTCCTCCTTCAGTGATTCCTCATGGTGAACTTCCAGTCCTGACAGCTCACATACTGGAAGAGGAGGAGCAGACTCAGGACATCTGTGGGAAGTGAGATTATGAAACAGGCCTCCTGTCCTCTGCTGACCCCAGCCACCACTCTTAGTTCATGACACCATACAAACGAAAATGACAAAATGCACGTTTTGGCTTTACGTGTTTTTTTAAATTTATTTTTAACTTTGGCATTTCAGGCCATGGATTTGAGATAAGGGGTTGAGAAGTATAATAATCTTTGTGTGCTTTTCCTGTCATGTGTGATGAGATATGTTAGCCAGATGCTGATCCAGAACACCTTGTTTTGAAAACCATCTGAAACGGTTTAAACTCTCAAACAATGCAGGCCTGGAGCCCAGAGCAGGAACGTTTTTTAAGGCTTGTTTTCCTATTGATTTCATCATACAACTTTCCTGTTTGGCCCCCTAATATAACCTTGAAGGGACATATAGAAAAATAATAGCAACAGTACAAGAACAAGAACATGGTTTTAAGTCACACTAGCAACATGGCCCTTGGGTCGTTTGGTTGATCTAGACAGTATCTTGACCGCTTTTGCATGGATTGCCTTGAAATGTTATACAGACATTCATGGTCCTTGGAGGTTGAATCCCACTGCCATCATAAGATTGACAGTTTTTTTTTCTAGTGAAATGTCTTGGAAACTATTGCATGGTTTGCCATGATATTAGTAGCAAGTTGGATAAAGTTGTGGCTCTAGAGGAATTTGAACTACAAGTTTGAAAATGGAAAAAAGATCTGACGATGTGGACCACCCCCACAACCACGCTGTGATTGTACTGATAGCTGTCAACCTGACCCCGCTATTCCCCGAATCCTTAACTGTGACTGTCTGGGGGATTGAAAAGTCATGACACTTCCCTTTTGTTATTATAATGTATGTGAAATGATAATGTGAGCTGAAGTTGGAGGGGGTTAGTTTAAGGTGGCCATGTTTTTCTCAGTAGTTTTCTCAGCACTGACAGATCCGCTCTGCTCATCCACACAGGAGTAATTGTTGGAGCTTCCTACAGTCGTAATGTTAACTGTTTTTAATGATTGGTTACTCACAAGTGTGAATGCAGGCTTCTGGCTTGGAAATAGCCTATTTCTGTGTGTTTCAGTGATATATTTTGTCTTCACTCAGTGTACTTCCATACATTTTACAATCCCAGTTCCTAAGATTAGGCCCACAAACAAGCTGATTCCTTCATTTTAGCCTTAGAGGCGAGAGAGAACATACTCTGTTTTGACAACTTGCCCTGTAGCATAAACTTCACATAGTCTTCTCCTCTTCTGCCTCCCTCCGATTTGAAACGGTGACTGTATCCTGCAGGTGAGACATGTAAAGAGCAATGTGGTGGCATATGTGTCACTGGCTGAGACAGCTGTGTGCCTCCACGGCTGCCGAGACCATAAAGACGCAGAGGGGAGCTCAGGCCTCTCAGCTGCTGCCATGAATACCAACTCTGCAGAAAATGGGTCAGTCGAATGCTTCCCATTCCCCAGGTGCTCATAAAAGGGAAGAGGCAACTTTCAGAAAGGTGTGAGGGTGTCAGGGGGAAAACTTTACATTTGTAGGTTGTTGTTTTTTTCATTGTTTTTGTTTTATGAGTGATAAGGGGAAAAAAAAACATGGCCTGATTTGTGTTCTCCATTTCTCTCCTGTGTTCTCCTCTGCCCTTCCTTTTCCTCCACTTCACAGGCTGTCAGCATCAATAAGGCCATCAACACACAGGAGGTCGCTGTCAAAGAGAAGCATGCCAGGAATATCCTCTTATTGTGTGTGTGTGTGTGTGTGTGTGTGTGTGTGTGTGTGTGTGTGTGTATCTGTCTCTGTCTCTGTCTCTCTGTCTGTGTGTGAGGAGTGTTTATCCTGATTTTCCCAGTTATGTGTGTGCGCATTTGTGGAAGCCTTCCTCTCTGGAGGGTTATGTTAGTGCAAGTTCAAAACAACAAACTTAGTGTGGCCCCCTCATCTACACGTGGCCCTGCTGCACTGCTACTGTAGTCATGTGTGAAACAGACAGAGAGGAGTGGTGTTTAGTGTCTGCAGAGTTTTCTCTCCTTTCTGTTGCATCAAACACTCTAAAAAGCAAAAACTGGTAGTCTACAATTCCAGGGAGATTGAGATGTCAGTCCAGTATATGTAGGCCTCATTATTATTATTGAACTTATATCATTCAACTAACTATTCAAAAAACAGATATATATTTGTTATATATGTTAGACAGATATTTGTTTTTATTTTTGTTTTATAAAAACATGGGACTATGAAAAAATAACACCTCACTGTAACACTTAACTATAATTTTATGCTCTTTTTGTAACTTACTCGAATGAGCAGCCTCTGCATAATCTGTAGATGATTTGTGTTTTGGTTTTTATTTTTAATAACGAGAGGCATTGTCAGAGCTTTCAATGTTTAATGAAGTCCTGCTTTAAACCACAGGAACCAAGGACTTCTTGCAGAAGAAGAACCATTAACAACTTTGTTAAATGCAGAAAACTCATTAAATGGTGGAGATTGATTGGGGGTTTTTGTTGTTTTTTTTTTTGTTTTAGTTAGTATTTTTAAGGATTATTCTTCAGTTTATCAGAGATACACAGAGGGGGAGAGAGGGGCATACGAATAATTTCCAGTCAAAGAGCTCGATAAAGAGCGATGATCATTAGTTGCAAGTCAGACTAATGCCACAGAAGAATGTCATGCACTGTAACCCTGTGATCCTTGACTGTCCCTGTCACCCTGCATCTTGGGGACCCATCATGAGAAAGGCGCCCACACTTTCTGGGCAGCGGTCAACCGGCTTCCCCTCTCGAGCAACGCGGTGCTCTGCTGGAAGTTCTGCCACGTCTTTCACAAGCTGCTGCGAGACGGACATCCAAACGTACGTAACCATTGCACAGCCGTTTCCGCTCACACATCACAACACGGGGTCTGGCTACTCTCCACTGTTCCACTGTAGCTTTGTATCTGTCCACACAGTCGTCCTCATCAGATCTTTTTCTTTTACTAATACGTGCCCCCTGCTCTGTCTCCCTCTCCAGGTGATAAAAGACTCCATGAGGAACAAGGCTGATTTAACTGATATGAGCAGGATGTGGGTAAGGACATGGAGGTTATTATATTGATGTAGTCAAGATACAGGCATTCATCATCTAAGGAACATGACCTCATGCCATCTCTACTAGTAGCTCTGTATTTTAATAAAACAGTTGAATAACAGACAGGGTTTTTTTAATATTACCTGTTCTGGTCAAGGATTTTAATCCCATCTGCAGCACCTGAGTCTGTGTTTTGTTTCGGGGGGTTTTTTTGTTTGTTTTTTTACCAACTACCCCAGTAATAATTCCAGCTACAGTCACCTTCTATTTTTCAGCAAAACAGTAAGTCCTCCTGTAACCTAAGTCCTATCCAGAGAGGCACTTTTTGTGTTTGAAAAGTGTCTCTCCGAGAAGCTTGTATTTTGTTTATAAGCATTAGAGTAAAGCCTCCAGCTGCCCTCCTTGCTGCGGCCACCACAACAGATTACATGGCTGTTTGTAGTCAGCCTGCTGCTGTCAGAGCGGAGTGGCAGACATAGCCGCCTGTGATGGACAAAGCCCTGTAAAGTTGTGCCAAATGTGAGTGTCACAGCTCGCGACACATCGCCTGCCAAGCCCGACGCTAACTGACAGTAACAGTATGTCCGCCAAGGGAATCCCTGCTCTCACCTGCTGAGGTTTTTCAAGGTGCCAGAACTAAGACATTTAACCTTACTGGAGGAATGAAAAGTGAGACAAGTCTCTCCACAGTATTGATGCAGAGGTTTTATTGTGTAAACCTGTAAAGACTGCACTGAATTAAGCCACAAAATCTGACCAGTCACTTCGTAGATTTGTCTTTTACAACCCTGACTTGGGTGGAGGCCTAGTTATTACTTGTTGTACTCACTCTTAAGTTTTTTTTTAAGGACGATACAGGAAGTTTGGTCCCTTTGACGAAGTTATGGCCTCTCTAACCTGTTGTGTCACTACCACCTTTGCTCCCTGGCTGGAGGAAAAGGGAAGTGAGAAGCAATTGGCCAAACACTTGGGGCTGTTTAACTTTGTCCACACTCTCAGAACAGTGGCATTTTCACAGAGCGGAGTGAACTGTACCTGCTCCAAACTCCATCAGTAAAGACTCTGTGAGCTGTGCCGTCAGAAGAGACAGTATCTTGGCTACTGTGGTGTGTTTATTGTATGCTGCTTTTAGCCAGTGTGCCACAAATAATTCCCTCAAAATAACAAATGATTTGCTTCCCTTTAGTTTTAAAAGTGGCAAACCTGCAAGTCAAGAGGAGGAGAGCGAATGGTTTACATTTTGGTTACGGCTCTCGCCCTTCTCTGAATGTGTCTCTGTTCCCCCTCTTCCCTCGTCCCCAGGGTCACCTAAGTGAGGGCTACGGGAAGCTGTGCAGCATCTACCTCAAACTGCTCATCACCAAAATGGAGTTTCATATCAAGGTTAGTTGGCTTGGCCTATAAAACCCAGCGCCAGTCTCCCTCATCACTCATTATCTTTGTCTCAGATTCTCGTTTTAGTGCCAGCCTGTCTCTGTGGGGAGGGGAGGCCTTCATAGACAGTTCTTGCTTGTACAGTAATGGGCTCTGAAGAATCTGTAATATAGCCTTTTTATGAGACAGCTGTACAGGGCTGTACAGGGACCAAACAGCTTTGTTGATGCTATCACAGGAAGATGTGGTTAGCTCTTGCTCTGCTGAAGGCTCGAGGGCAATTCTTACCAAAGGATAGGGACAGTTTCACAAGACACAGCCCAAGATTCAAATATGTAATGTGACACTTCGGCATTAAAACCCTTTGATCTACTTTCTTTTCACATCTCTATTGCCAGAATGTGCGAAATTTTTTTATCTTATGAATTTGTCTTATAAATTGCCATGCAGGTTGATCTGTAAGCTTTATGCATTATCTAAAATAACTCCTGAGGTCACACACTCGGTAAAGGTCAAGGATCAGCCCCTCTAAACACACTCATTTTAACTTTTCACCTACAGGGTTAAAATCAGACAGAAACACTTAAAAAATAATCACCTTATTTTCAGTACATGCATGTTTCAATAGAAATATTGTGGCATATCTCATTTCATCTTTATTTCCTAAACACAATCGGATCTCGTCTTTTGTCTCTGTCTCTTCTGGGTCCTCATACATTATTTGACTAAATTGCAATACTCCACGGTATGTTCGGCTAGTTAATCTTCAGTGCCACAGCTTTATGTGAATCCAGCATTACCAGCAGTCAGTCTCCAGCCTGTCTGATACAGAGCTGGCAGTGATGGAGGAAGGGTTCTGATCCATCACCTAAGGCTTCTCTGATCAATATTTTTATATTAACAATGGATCACATGACTTACATGTATGTGAAAGGGTTCAGACATAGTGTTGAACGGATGAATAGCACCCGTCGCAGCTTCACAGAGCTTTACCGTGACTTTTTCGGCTCGTCGTTTCGGTTTTTGTGCCCTGCAGCTTTACTGTTTTGGTTCACTCCGGTCACTCTCATGGTGCTGTGTTCGGCTGCAGCAGGCACGGCACTTAACGCTTCCTGCCCAGCACCAAACAGCAGACAGGCCAACTTGGCAACTAGCTGCGAAGCTGAACCACGTGATTTGAGTCTAAAGCTTCCTCCTGTTGTCATCTCTTTCAGAACCCCCGTTTCCCTGGCAACCTGCAGATGTCAAACAGACAACTTGACGAGGCCGGAGAGAATGATGTTAACAACTTGTGAGTGTGTCTTGCCTGCCACTTCAGATGCTGTTATTGTTGTTATTGTTTAGCAGGATGGCTGCGCGGGCCAGACCTGCAGGATCCTCACAGTAATGAGTTTGACTGTTGTGTCTGAAACTGTGTGGACAGAAGTGTGAAATGAAATGAAGCTGCGTGAATACTTTAATCACGATGCACCGGAGCTCAGTCGCTCACACATGAATAAGCCAAATGGTGCTAATCATTGCTATAATTTTAGAACATCCTAGATGTGTTGTTCAGCAACAAGAGGAGTTAAGAAAATTCATTTCAGGGTTTAAATGATTTTTAATAGACTTATGAAGCTTGTTCTTCACACTATGATAAAATCAAAAGGCAGACACAGGACATCTATTGAAAAAATTTCCATTTATTTGCAAATATCAATTTAATGTGCAAGTAGAATTAAATCATTAGACATCATTGGGTTTGAGGCATTGTTTTTTTTCAATGGTTCTGCTTTTTTCAGTCTCCCTCCTTTGCTAAACAGAGTACCTGCTTTAATACAGTTGTGCCATTGATTCCCAACCTTTTGGCCAGTGAAGACTAACAAATCTTTACTTGCAGCCTTTCATTAGAAATTATGGCTTTGGTGTTTTAACAGTTACTTTTTTGGGAATGCACTCCCGCCACCGGGTGTGGACTGGTGGGAGCATCAGTGCAAATCTGTCAAGATTATATCATGTCACGCAAAGTTTCTATTATTATTCTTCAGTTTTTAAGATTTGCAGAGGCATGGAGAGGTAGAAGTATCAAGTATGTCACAAGAGTGAGGCAAAAATTTGAGAAAAGGCAGGAAAAATTAAAATGATTTTATTTTGGAGATATGTTAATTTTCTTTCAAATCACTTTATTCAACTTCTGAACCCTCAGATTTATTCAGATCTTGAGAGCGACTGCGCTATACAGCCACCGGTGTGCATTTTATTGGGAATTTTCCTTACAGTTTTGAACATGACTCAACCCATGAGAATACAGGAAGGCAACTCTGCATTGTTACTAAGAGTATCTCACAGTAAGATTGTTGATTTTACTTTGTAGTTAGTCAGGCTGAGCTGTTCTCTGAGCGTCCAGATGTTCAGGAACAGGAAGGAGATCACTCATCCGCAACTGGAAAATAGAAAACCTGCTTTAACTGAAAAATGTAATTGTGGTCCTCTTGACAGTGTGTGTGTTTGTGTGTTTGTGTTTGTTTGTTTGTGTTTTTGTTCGCGCACCCTCGTTTGCGAGTGCGTGTTTGCTCAAAGCATCTAAAAAGAGTGATCTCTGTCTTTCCTCTAGCTTCCAGTTGACAGTAGAGATGTTCGACTACCTGGAGTGTGAGCTCAACCTCTTCCTGGGTGGTAAGCTATTCTGATTTGACTGTATCCCTCTGTGCTTCCAGCTGTGCCTGTGTGAAGCAGAGCATGTTGTAAACACAAACACACACACACACACACACGCACACACGCACACACGCGCAGAAGTTCATACACAGAAAGCGTCAGCCTGATACATGTACAGAATTAGACACTGAAAGGCTGACTTGGACTGATGATATCAACAGTGTTGTCACAGCTCCGCCTCATCTGTCTGCTACAAGGCTGTTAGTGGTTACGTGCTGCACCGTAGCCCTGTTTTCGTCTGGGTGAGTCATCCTAGGTTAATGTCTCCTAAAGTATAGAAGGGGCTAAAAATAGATGACTGGGATGTGACCAGGAACTCAGAAAAAATGCTGGAAAAAGCTGCACCCTGCCATTCATGAATGAACAGGAGGAAATTACAGTCTGGTTTCTGTTTATCATGCCCTTCACTCTGCATCCAGATGATGATATTATCTCCCTCTCCTCCTCCTCCTCCTCCTCCTCCTCCTCCTCCTCCTCCTCTTTCTAGAGAAATAGCAATATCTGCCAAAACCATATCTCTCTCGTTGGTGTTCAGGACAGCTGTTTCTGTTATGAGTTGATATTTTCAGTGAGTTCGATGCTTTCAGTGATCGAATATTTCATTTCATATCCAGAAGATTTCACCAGACGTTAGAGTCTGTGTTAATTCACGACTAAATCGCAAGGCTCTTGTCAGCTTCCTCCCCTTGTCTGGTGTATTTTAAAAGCATCACGTCATCTAAGGGTAAAGACTCCAGGCCTGAGGTGTGTGTGTGTGTACGTGTGCGTGTGCGTGTGTGCGTGCGCGCTTGTGTGTATTTGTGTTTTTTAGCTGTGCAGGAAACCACGCCTCTGCAGTTCACAGAGACTCTCAGGGTCTGGTTTTGGGCACGGTGTGAGCAGGGAGGCAGGGAAATGAAAGAGGGGTGTAATGATGAAGGCAGAGAGGGAGTCAGACAATCCTGTTAGTGTTTCACGTTGCCGCTCCTCCTCTGTTCCACTTTTAAACCTTTTTTTTTTTCCCTGCCTTTTTGTTAAAGCAGTAGTGAGCTGTGTGTTGCTTTCAAACACTTTATTAGTTCATTTTAGTGGGCGAGGTAGTGAAAGGAATAGAATGAGCATCAGCACAACCTGATTCATGACATATTCATAATTCATGAGCCTCACGCATTACTGTCTCTCACTGATGTGTATATTTGTGAGTGTACGTTGGCTCCTGTAGTGTTTTTAACGTTACGTGCATACTCCCACGAGCCCGTGTGTGTATTTTTTTCATCTTGTGAACACATCTATTGATCTGGTGCATGTGTGTCTCTTCCTGTTTCTCCCCTCCCAGTATTTAGCTCTCTAGACATGTCTCGGTCGGTGTCGGTGACGGCAGCGGGTCAGTGTCGTCTGGCCCCCCTCATCCAAGTAATCCTGGACTGCAGCCACCTGTATGACTACACCGTTAAGCTGCTGTTTAAGCTACACTCCTGTGAGTCAACCACTCTCCTCTCTGTTGGTCAGACTGCTCAACTACAAGTTTTGTAAAAATAGTAGTAAAGGTTGTCTCAGTGTTTTCTGGACACAAATATTTCTGTGGTGATTGGAAAACCATTTTTCTTGGTGAGGTGCAGGACTTAACTGAGGCTAAAGGGAAATGCCTATTTTAATAATTCAGTTAGTCATGGGCACCAAGCAAGGACCAGTCATACAAAGAGATAAATACTTATGTAGCACCTATGAGCATCTTAAGGAATTTGTGGCAAGAACACTAAAATGTTTATGCATGAGGCCCACTGTTAATAAACTTTTTCTTAAAGCTAGAAATCTGTTTGTCATCAGTCAAATAAACCAGCCAACCGGTGTGAGTAGCAGTTTAAACCTTATTCGGGTGGTGGAATTTCAACAAAAAAAATCCTGTTGGTCAACAAAGTCAGTCTCTTTGTCAATATTCTTATCCCAAGGTTTGCTCATAAGTTTTTCAAGTTGGATTAAACAAAATCTCACAAGGTTTTTTTGAATCGCTTGTTTCAACCTTATAAATACTACCTGTTCATTTGCAGGTGTGCATTCACAAGATTTCAATATTAGTATACTCTGTACCCCTAAATTGCTAAATAAGCTTGCCTGCACCGCTTAGTTTGTGTTTTATTCACAAAACTTAAGAATAAAAAGCAGACCTGCTTTTGCAGAATTTAGCAGAGTTGGTAGTATGGCTGCAACTAGTGGGTTATGTCATTTCTGATTAATCTTCCTATTTTCACGATTAGTCATTTATTCCATGAAAGGTCAAATGATCAAACAAGTAGCAAATCCTCATATTCAAAATGCTTGAATCAGCAAAGCTTTGGCAGTTTTGCTTAAAATGTGACAGAAATTGTTGATTGATTTCACACAGTAGTTGCTGGTTAATTTTGTATTTTTTTTGCAGCTCCAGTCAGTAGTTGTATTACAGAACCTGAAACAGTTGCTTTAGAAAATATTAGTACAGCTCTCAGTGATATAAGTGTTTAAGTTACGTGTCAATTGTTTCCCCCCCGTGGAAAAGGCTTACTATCTTTACATGACCCATACTCCCAGAATTCCCTTCATATCCAAGAGAAAATTCAAAATATGAAAAATGAGCTTCTAGCTTTACCTTTAGCTCTTAAACATCCTGCAGTACGGAAATACAGATGTGTGTGAATACTTAGATGGGTAACACTTTTCTTCAATGAATCAGAGATGACGTGCTCTTCTCAGTTTTACAGAAGTTCCCCGCCCTGCTGTGCACATAAAACCATTCAGCGACCCACTGGATAAAGAGGACCCTTCAGAACTAGCTAGCTTTGATATATTCATTCACACACGCCATAATGTACTTGAACAGTTTGCATGTCTGAACACTGAGGTGTTTGTCTTTTGTGTGCACCTGCAGGCCTTCCAGCAGACACTCTCCAGGGCCACAGAGATCGCTTCCAGGAACAATTTAAAAAGTATGAAGTTCACTTGCAGACACAGCTTCACTGTGCTTTCGGAACGAGCCTGATCCAGAGGACTGAGCTCTTAGCTCTTAGCCCTGTGGTGAATGTATTTTCAGGGTCAAAACGTTTAGCTGTCTGCTCTTCCTGCTCTTATTCTGTCATTGTTCCTCTTTTTCTTCTTTCTCTCTTTCCTTATTCCTCTTTCTCTGTTTCAGGTTAAAGAGTCTGTTCTACCGCTCCAGTAACCTGCAGTATTTCAAGAGACTGATTCAGATCCCACAGTTGCCTGAGGTGAGGACCGCCCTCGCTAATTCTCACATTTTCCGCATCTAACCACACTTAAGCCCCAAGCAGAACCATGACTATCGATTCAGGTTTCAGTTTAACAATTTAACCCATTTCCCTACAAAATGCTTGCCTTTTTCGTTATCAATTTTTTATTGGTATTCAACATGAAAATATATGGAGTTTCGGATTACAAATTGATAGATTATAAATAAAGCAGGTCAATTACAATTACAAATGTTCATGCATTAATCAGCACAAAACTGATGAGCAACTGGGAAAGAAAAAGAAAAACAAAATTGCAATATCTATCGAGTCTAGAAGCCATCTCTATATATTGAAATAATGGGGGGCTTCCCATCTACAAGCTGTTGGAGTTGTCATTAAGTAATAGGAATTCTGGCAAGTAATGAATTGTTTTGCTGGATTCATTTTATATGGGTTGGAGCTATTTACAGAGAGGTCCACTTCCTCAATGTGTAAATACATAGGGGCTTACAGGAGGCCTTTTGCAGGATGAAACATATTGTCAAGACCAGTCTTACTGGGCTCGTCAGAGCTATATGAAAAATATATGTGGAGACGGATATGTTCCAAGGCACATCATAAGTGCACATTGCTGTGTGGAGTAGGAGATAGAAAAAATGCTCAGAGGCCCCACAGGACCATAAAAGTCACCAAGGGTTCGCACCCCTTTACTGCTCCATTCAAATTGACCAGCTTCCCCATCTCGGGTTATTTTTACGAAAAACAAAAGTGAAAATAACACCAGGTGGAGATTACTTCAGTAATAACTGAGCCAAACTTCTTCCTTGTAGTTTTAGTGGAATGTAAGATTAGATCAGATCTTGTAACCTGTGAGGAGGCACTATGTTCTCTTCCATTGGCCTCCATGAAACACGAGAAGCAGGATTCAATCGTTTGGAGACAGACGCTGTACAAATGACCAGTAACGTCCATGGAAGTTATATACAGCAAGTCTGCCTTTGTCCTGCTGCCTTTGTCCTGCTGTCTTTGGAGAGTTGACGGTTTGGGTATTTTTATTTCCCGTATAAACCTAGATGTTAAAGAATTGGTTTTCTTCCAGTGGTTTTTTTGGTGGTAATGGAATCATTGAGCTAAGAGAGTTTATTCTTGGCTGGAATTTTATAAGAATAATTGAAATCCAAGAGTGAAGCAATAAAGGGGGATATTCCTTGTTTGTAAATCTGTTTCTACCCCTGTCATAAGTGCCGTTGGATTGTTTATGCAGTGTTAACAATAAAGGTTCGATTGACACTCCTAAGTATTTGATGTTCTGAACCACAGGTATATTGGATATTAATGCCAACTGTCTTGCAGATGCATTGAGTGGAGGTAAAGCAGATTATTCAGGCTAAAATTATTGACTATGTTAATAGTAGGGAAGAGACTAAGGGACACCCTGGTTAATAAGCAATACATTATCAACATGTAGAGATATAACATATTAAGAACAAATGAAAAAGGGGACAGAGGGCAACCCTTGCAGGAGCCAGGGAGATATAGGTAAATTGTTTCCAACAGATGTTCCCCAAAGAACTTGAATCATAACATTGAAATGATTACCAGAACCCATGTGGCATATTACATTTCAGAAAATGCCGCTCAAGGCAATTAAAGGCCTTCATCCACGTCAAGAGAACAGACAGTTGTTCTGTTGAGGAGTTGATGTTATTAGAGAACTCAGTGATATTAAGATACATTGTCCAAGGCAAGGCAGTTTCTGATAAAAACCTGCTTGGTCCTTATGAATTAGAAAATTATTACAGTATATGGCTCCAACCAAGAGTCTGGAACGTTGGTGCATAGCTTGATATCAGGATTCAGTAACCGATAGTGCTCCATACTTACAGCAGTCCTGTGGAGCTTTGCTTACTTTTTTTTTTTTAATTACTTTTTTTGAGTAGAGAGATGGTGGCTATATTACTGTTTTTATAGAAACGACTCTTTAAATATGCAGAGAGAAACATTCTTAGTCAGAGGTCCCACCTGGGGCCAGCGGGCTTAATAAAATTCTGGAGGTAAAGCCTCTAAGCTCGGTGACTTGCCTTTATTCATCGACAGAAGAGCTTTATTGAATTCAGATAGAGATAAAGATCAACGTGATCCTCCTGTGAAAGCAGGGGAAGCTGCTGTGGTTTTAAAAATCTGGTCCCAGGACTGGGTGTCATAACTTATCTCTGATGTATACAAAGATGAGTAGAATGCACCAAAGTCATCACTGACTTGTAGTTGGTCTCTACACAGTTTACCAGTGATGGATTAAGTACAGGTTATATTTGCTAGCCTTTCACTGGTCTTCGGTTTCAGTGCAAACAAGTAGCTTGGTTGAGCAATGTTTTGATAATGATTTTGCCTTGATCTACACAGTAGGATGTCTGCTGTGCATGTGAGTTGATGATTTGCTGGGTAACTTCCTTTTAAGCACTAGTTCAAGTATAATGTTCAAGGCCTTGATATGATCTACTTCAGAGATGTCTTTTTCTAATTTCTGAATAAGCTAAAGTCTGGATTTGTTTTAGATTGAACCCCCCCCCCCCAAAAAAAAAAAAATTCAGCCTGCCATAATATAGATCTAAATAGGAAAAGGGGATTGAGCTTTTTGTTCATACTGATCAGAAGAAATTTTAAAAAATTAAAATTTAGCACACTTCTAGCTATATTATGCTCGTACTTCTCCAAATGCTGCAAAAGCATTTAAAAGTAATAATAAATAACTGAAAAATAATGATCGTTAAACCTTTGTTTTCTGATCTTTGCAGAACCCTCCCAACTTCCTGCGTGCGTCAGCTCTGTCGGAGCACATCAGCCCTGTGGTTGTGATCCCAGCCGAGTCCTCGTCCCCCGAATCAGAGCACATGGTGGAGACAGACGACCTGGTGGACACAGACATCCCCTCGCTGCCGGTAAATACACAAGACAAGTGTCTCTGAATGGTACCCTCTTAAATGCAATCCCTCAGTTTTGCAGCTGGCTGGCTCCTTGGCTCATAATATGCGAAAATTCTGTAATCTGCATCAAGATTTAAGAAGGATGCTTCAATTATGGGAGTTTCGGGAGGAAATGGATGCAAAGGGGGGAAATTGGAGGATATAAAACAGGAAATAACCTGCTTCAATGATAGATTCCTTTTTAGCTGTAAATCCAAACTAGTTCTGTTATATAGAGCAGCTATGATGGATTGTATAAGTTAGTGACTGTTTCCTAATAACCATATAATTACAGGTACTAAGAAAGACAAAGTAACTCAAAATAATAACCCAGACTAGTTAATGATTAAAGCTCAATCAACAATAAAAATGATACCAGGGTAAGATTTATATACATATTTAATTTGATTTACTTATATTATCTTCTAAACATCCCTTTTTTAAACTCCCAGGCTGCTGTGGAGACCAAGTTTGACGACCTCTTTGGCACATCAGCTGCTATAGACCCGTTCAACTTCAATAGTCAGAACGGCATGCGCAAGGACGACAAGTAAGACTCATCCCAAGATCATATTAAGATTTGTCTTATATGTTTCATATGAAGATCATAGCTGTCATGATGTTTTGAAAATCACCAAGAGAGCTGAAATAAATGTTGTTATATTTGCACAAGAAAATGTAAACACCTGACTCATTGTAGGACACTGGTGACTCAGTGCACTGGTAACAGGTGCTTGCCTCTTCACTGTGCTAATCGTTTCCAGCAGAAAGAAATGATATCAGATATACCACCGCTAAAATCTTGAACCTCCCTATATCTGACCTCTTGTCCTGAATTGCACCAAACATCCCCTCAGTATAGTCTCCCTATCGCTTCTGTGCAGCTACAGATAAAGGACTTTAAAATGAAGAAAGGCCCCACTTTGCCTGGAGTTTTGTATACATTTATTGTCTATCTTGAAAACAGGAGGCTACTAGCAGTTAAAAATTTACAGCACAGGTATGGATCTGTGATTTGATTATATTTATCTTGTATATATTAAAGACAGCAATACAGAGCTGTAAAACCTAATGCAAAGCTAGAATATGGCAAAAATCAAACAGAAATTGTGATTGTTGCCAATCGCCATTGATATTACAGTATATTTATTAAGCTGTCCATTTATTTACATGATCAATGAGAGATATTTTGTCTGTTTCCCCTAAGGGACCGTCTGATTGAACAGTTGACGAGGGAGATCCAGGCCCTCAAAGACGAGCTTGAGTCTTTCAGACTGGAGGTAAAGAGTCGAAGAAGCCTATTTCCTTTATACTTGCTGTTGCATCTTTCAAATCTCTTTTTTACTTTTACTTTATAAAATAGAAATAAGATTAAAAAAATCACAAGAACCCACAAAACTGACATTTTTCAATACAGAGTCTGCAGAAGTGAATCACCTCTTCTCCATCTTTACCTCTGCCTCTCTGTTCTTGCTCATCCATTCGGTCACCAGAGCGGTCGGCTGTGTCAGGTCCTGAGGGGGCGTGTCAGTGAGCTGGAGGCGGAGCTCGCCGAGCAGAGCCACCTGAGGCTGCAGGCTGTGGGAGAGAGCGAGTTCCTGAAAGCCGAGCTGGACGACCTGAGGAGGGTTAGGGAGGACACGGAAAAAGAGCAGCGGAGCCTGACAGAAATAGAGAGTAAGAGGTTTACAACTGCTAGAGCTTTCTCGCCCTCAATTTGTTGCCTCTTGCATCAAAAGCAAACCATCTTTCAGTTCAATAAGCTATAAGAAACTCTAAAATCAGTCATCAAATGCCATCTGAAAGACACTTATGCATAACAGGGACACTGAGAATATCTGTGGACACAACTGCAGATGTTTGCTGTTGAGAACAAGGTAGCAACTTTTGTTGTCATGGGAAACAGGTTATTTCCTCCTTAAATTCAAATGACTAAGTTCTCTGTTCAAAAAGAGATAAAAAAAAAAAAACAAAACAAGAAATTCCAGATTTAAAAACACCTTGATTTTGCAAAAAGTCTGTCGCAGTGAAAGGAAAGAGAAACTTATAGTTGTCATACAAAAAATGAAACTTTAAACTTTATTGTAGCAATGATTCACCTGAAGTTTCTCCACATGCTGTAGTCATTTACTGTAGCGCCTATGATGCGGCTTCCTCTTCTGATAATTGTATTTCTCTCTCACTACCTTCATGTTTCTTACCAGGAAAAGCTCAGGCCAATGAACAACGCTACACCAAACTGAAAGAGAAGTACACAGAGCTGGTTCAGAGCCACGCAGACCTGCTGAGGAAGGTGAGGAAGACATCTTTCACTTCCTCATGTCTAAAAAAACCTCTCTCCCCTTCCTTATACCCGACAAAAAAAAACCTGGAACCTACAGGTTAAATTAAATGCCTGCGTCTTACTGTCATTTTTATTTGCCCCAAGCTGAAGACCCCGCTTCTGTCTTAATTGTTTTTGGTTTGTTTCTCTTCACCTCTGCATCTGTGTGCCTTGTCCTTTGTGCGCGCATAGAACGCAGAGGTGACCCGTCAGATGACGGTGGCTCGGGCAGCTCAGGATGAAGTGGAGGCAGTGAGGAAAGAGATGCAAGACAGGGTGAAGGCCGCCCAGGACTCTGCAGATAGACAGGTGAGATAAATGTTGTTATCCTTGCCAAACACCTTCAGCAAGTTATCCCTGTGCTTTCAACTCAATGCTTTGCAGCCAATTGATTTGCTGATTTGTTTTGCAGGGTGTATGTATGTAGAGCTTTGATGGTGGGGAAAATTATCAGGAAAAGATTCGCTTCGTGGGGCCTGCAGTGCAATCACTTGGTTACAGAATCACTCAAACAACCCAAACTTGCTTTGAGAAATTGTCATTTTTATGGGTTGGGTTTTTTTTTGGACCTGTACCAAACTGCAAACGATTTCTTACTATTGTTATTCAAAGATGTTATTAATGTTTAAAAACTGAGCCGATATAAGCTGTATAAAGTTTGATTTTGGCATTTTTTCCTCAGGAGAGGGAACAGCTGGAGCAGCTTCAGGAGATCCAGAGGGAGCTGGTGTCCAGCCAGGCGGAGCTGGACTCCCTGAAGACCAACATGGCCTCGTCACAACAGGTTCCCCTCCTCTCAGTTTTAACCATGCTTCTTACACAAGACTAGCATGGATCTGATAACTAGACCCCAGAGTCAATGTAAAAGTAAAACAAAAATGATATGAAATTTTTCACCCTGACTAACAGACCTGGGTAAACCTAATTGATTACAGTCCTGGTAAAATCTAATAATGGGCTGCAAACACTGGTCTAGTCATCAATTATTTAATGATCTCACTTTTGTAGTATTCGTTACCATGTGAATTGGCTCTGCCTGGGATCTGTTTTCAGAGTCATTTTCATTTCTGAATGACTAACTAACTAAACTCTTTACTATTTAATAACCGAGAAAGTTAGACACATTCTGTATCCTGGATAAGATTTCTTTGAGAAAGAAATTTTGAAGAGTAAATCCTGACTTTAGTTGGTAACAGCAGCTCCCAGATCCTGACTGTGATGGTGGAAGCTGACTGCTCCTGAGCTTTTATCAATGAGTGAATGCTCCAAAATGAAATGTTCCAACACATTCAAATATCATTTTCCATTTTCTGTCACACCCACAACCCTTTAAAACACTCACAAAACATTTCGTGCTTCCTTTTCTCTTCAAAATCCCCGTCTGTCATCCACATAGTCACTCCCTCCATTTCAGTTTTTGTCTACACTCTTAATCACCGACTGTTCTTCAATGGTAACCATTTCAGATCCTCAAGCCCATCAAGTTCCTGTTGGAATTGATATGTTAATATGTTTCTTTGACATCTGTGGTTGAATGAATTGGTTTTCGGAGTTGGGACACTGTTTAAACAGTAGCAAAACTAGTTTTCTTGACCTCTCTTGGCCTGCGTTTGTCTTCTCTACCCAGCTGAGCCAAATGGAACTTGTAGATGCCAAGTTGATGTTTATAACAGGCGACAGAAGGCACTCTTTAAAAGAAGACACCAGAATGAAAACACAGAAGCAGTAAAATCTTGTCCAAACAACTTCTTGTGTAAAAGTAGATGATTGATTTCTTGCATTTTGCATGTATTCATTACTGGAGGAGGATTTCCTTCAGGATACTAAGTATGAGCTTTATTCTGCCTATCTATTGGTAAATTTTATAAGGAATTTTATAAATTTTATAAGGATGCGGAAATATCTACTGGGCATAATTTAAGTTTAAAAGCTCTATAGTTGTGTATGCGGCTCCCTTCGTTCAGGCACCATTTCCTGTACCATTCATCTGTCTGTCTGCCTCCTGCTCCTCTTATCCTATTTTTGTAGCCACTACTTATGAACTCTATCACTCTCTGGCCCCTTTAATCTCTGTAATCTCAGCAGTCCTATTCACAAACAGCAGCTCATGTTTTTATTGCTCTTGTCTCATGCCCTGACTGTCCGGCTCTCCTGTCATAAAAATCCCATTCTTAACAAATCCGTTTCTCATTCATCTCTCAACATCTCTCCTCCTCTGTCGGACCTGCTGGCTCCCAGTCTGCAAGTCTCTTGCCTGTCTTTCATGCGTACACCTCATTTTTTAACTCTAGTTCTGCCTAATTGATAATATTTATTAATCCAGACATTTCATTTCGCAAACCTTCAGGATATGATGAAACTTCACTCTTTTGCTGCAATTCATAATCATTGCATTGCAGCCAAGTTGCACAACCACTTCCCAGAATTCCTTTCATTTTAATTTGACCTTAATCTGGAGGCTAAACTTCTCCACAAACTTAAATGGAGACAATATTGTTAAAATCAGTGGCTGATGATAAAGGGTTTTTTTCTTTTGTTGTGGGTTTTTTTTCAATTGCGAGTTCAGAGCACTCACATCATACCACATCCTGACATGTCCTGACAACTACAAAGTTATCATAACCATGCCCTGTGAGTTCGTTGTGCCTCGAAGTCATTCAAACTTTGTCTCTTTCCTCATCTTTATTTCTTTATCCCTCTATCTTGTGTTTGTTCCATGCAGTCGAGCGAGGTGCTCAGCACTCAGCTTGCCGCCCTGGAGTCGGAGAAGGCCCAGCTGGTGCAGTCCTTGTCGAAGGTGGAGGCGGAGCTGGCGGTCCAGGGAGAGGAGCTTGAGCGAGTCCAAAGCTCGCTGACGACCGAGAGGGAGAGCGGGGTGAAGACAGCAGAAGCCCTGCAGAATCAGCTCAACGAGAAGGTGAAGAATTGTCATTTTCTTAATTCTTGATCTTCTTAATTCTTAATCATTCTCATAATTAGCTGTAGTAAATCAAGTAGATGTTTCAGCACAAGGTGATAGAACCCCTGAGAAGTGGTGTTTCCAGTGAGAGGCTTTTTTTATTTTGTTTTATTTTATTTATTTATTTTACATTTATACCCTCTGGCATGTCTAATAAAGGCTGGTTTATAAATTCAGCCTCATCCGTTTGTGTTTGTGTCCTCAGGAGAGCAGAGAGCAGGTGTTGGAGAGTCAGCTGGTAGCAGCTCGCTGGTCCAGTCTGCAGGGAGCTGTGGAAGAGGCAGAGAGGATCATCCAGGACTCACTGGCTCAGATAGATGACCCGGCACACATCAGCTGCACCAGCTCCGCAGGTCAGAAACTGTGCTTTAATTCTGTAACAACACAGAACAGCACTGCTGTTACTCAGTGAAGAAACTAATTAGTATTGTGTGTAGTGTGCACATGCCTTGTGTTTATGTGCTCCTCTCTTACTGCCTTATCTCTGCAGATTACCTAGCATCCAGATGTCAGGCGTCTTTAGACTGTATGAACCGACTCCATTCTGCCATTGAGGCCTTCATAGCTGACAACACAGGTGAGTGGATCTGGTTTATCTCTGTAGGGATGCATTATATTTAATGATATTGTTAGACACTAGTGCATAATTAGCTGTTTTAATTAATCTTGTGGTACCTTTTTGAATCAGTTCTTTTGCTTATTCTGCTGAACAACCCCAGACCTTGAAACGATCATTTTTAAAGGCTCTGCATACCCACACAGGTGTTTCCTGGTTATTTTGACTGATCAGATCTCTGTTCAAGTCAAGGTGGAATGTCACCAAACTGTTGGTTAATATAAACGATAATGATGTAGGTTGTCCTGTTCTGAAACCTGTGAGGATGTCCAGTGGGTGGTTAGGGGCTTTACTCTATTTTAAGGTACTATACTGGGTTCGGCCAGTTCTTGTCAAGTTTCTATCAGCTGTAGGGCTTTTACTGGGAAAAAAAAAAAAATAATAATATATATATATATATATAAAAATACATGTTGACCAATGTTTTATATGTGCATGTGTTTGTGTTGACCGAGGTTTGAGTGAGAGCTAACAGTGTCTTTGTTTAGGTGTGTCGGAGCTGCTACGAGTGGTGACCCAGTGTGGCCACCTGGTGGGAGACACCATTGTCCAGGGTAGTGCCACCTCTCATATGGTGCCTGTGGAGCAAGCTGATGGTAAATTTGTATGAGGGTGTGTGTGTGTGTGTGTGTGTATGTGTGTGCGTGTGTGTATGTATGTATGTGTGTGCGTGTGTGTGTGCGTATGATAGAGAGAGAGAGAGCTAGGGACGAATAGACTATAGTCTCCAGTTTTCTGCAGATATTATACATGCATATGCCTGTTCTGACAGGTCTGAGTAGTCCAAGTGTCTTGATTTGTCACATCTGATACCTTGTATCAGTCAGTATTTCCAAATGTGCTGCTGCAGCTTTCACACTGGGAGAAACAAATAGCTTCTTAATTAGTCACATGTCTTAAAGAGGGAACTTTAGGTAAAACATGCATGGATAGAACAAAAATTGCTGACTCGATACAGAACATACTTCTGTATGTAATGTTTGCAGAAGTTGCTCTCATGGGAGATGTTGGCAGCCTGGGGGAGACTAAAGATGCCCAGAAATAACAGCGCTCTGGCCAATGGTCTTACTGCAACGAAAACCAAACACAGAGAATTGAAACTGGGTTGGAGTGAAGCCGCGTCTGTAACCGTGGCCCTGGCTTTCAATGGAGAGTGCTTTGCATTGAGCCTTTGTCCATCTGTCCTTTACTAAGAGCATGTGTATAGTTTGATGCAAATCAGCCGGTCACCCTGCATCTAAAATCACAGGGCAACAGCTGCTGTAGAGATAGTTTTAGTTTCCCTCTTCCTCCCGTCAGAGTGGCTGTTGGGCTATTAGTGGACACCTGACCTCAGAGAACATCAGTATAATTAACACTACAGCAGCTGCCACTAGTGGCACAATGTGGTATTTTCATAAAAAGCGGAGTGTAACTAACTAATATCACAAAATGGAATGTGATAGTTTTTTAAGAGCATGTTTGTATATTTCAGTGACTGTTATTTGGACGATAATATGTTCATTCTCCCTGTCCTTTTCTGTGTCGCTGTCAGCCCTGTCAGAGAGTGTGAAGGCATGTGGGGCCGAGGCCCTGGCTCTGCTGGGACAGATGAAGCAGCAGGACACCGTGGCTGCGGCCGACGGCAGCAGACTGAAGGCCGTTCTGGAGGCCATCCTGGCCACTGCTGAGGTCTGTTCATACTCCTCTTAAATTTGACTCTGGCGCTGAGACAAAATGGGTCAGGTTGTTGCCAGAATTGCTGTATGATGTAGTTTTGTTTTTTGTTTTTGTTGTTGTTGTTGTTTTTTTTCAGAATCCAAACGCCAGTAAAAAGTACTTCTTCTATAATATTTGACTCAAGTCTTTCTTGTTCTTTAATTGTTTCAGAAACTGCGGCCTCGGGGTTTGGAGTTACAGCAGGGGGAGCTGGGAGATCTCGTGGAGCAAGAAATGGCTGCCACTTCCGCTGCTGTGGAGTCAGCTGCTGCCAGGATAGAGGTGCTTAAGTGTGTGTGTGTGTGTGTGTGTGTGTGTGTGTGTGTGTGTGTGTGTGTGTGTGTGTGTGTGTGTGTTTGAGTTAAGATTTCATCATCTAATGCCAGATGAGTATAATGTACTTTCTGTGTGTGGTTGTGTGAGCATGTCCCTCTCTGTGTGCTGTGTGAAAACATTGCCCCCTGTTTCACTTTACACAAGTTATTAACTTCAAAGTGTTTTTTCTCCTTTGCATATCCCAATAGGAAATGCTCAACAAGTCTCGAGCAGTCGATACAGGGATCAAGATGGAGGTCAATGAGAGGTAAAACACAGATATGGCTGGGTTTCAGAGCTGCAGAGAAACATTTTTCCCTACCTTCACTTATAGTCAATCCTCAGTTTGAAAACACAAGCCACTGTCTTCCAGGTGAAAAAGTCAGTATGTGTGGATTAGCGTCTTCAAAAGAAAAAAGTTAATTAATTAACTGAATATTTGGGGAATCTCATCTAAATGACTTAAAAGAGAGTGCAAGAAGATTTCAACTAGATCTACCAAAAACCTCACCCTCAGTACACTTACTTAGAAGATCACAGTTACTGGAATAAAAATACTGTTGACCCAAAAACAAACTTTTCTACTTTCTATGGCTTTGTCTTGGTTTCTCTCCTCTCTCTAGCAGCGAGTTTGTAATAAGTTTAAAGGAGAAAGTGTACCTTTCTGTGGCTGAAACCCAGAACAGCAACACCCATCTGTTTGATGAAAGAGAAATGAAAGTGGGTGAATAAAGGTGAAGATTGAGGAACTGGTTCATCAGTTATGAATGACCAAGTACAGCAAGCCAAGCCTCAACTGTTTTTTTTTTGAAAGAGCTGACCACATAATGTAGTAGATGTAAACAAAGGCAATGAAGTGGAAGAGGTGATAGAGATGCTGTTCAGCAGTCACGGGATATTTCAGAGCTGCAGATGGTCACACGCTGAGGCCTGATGTGTGCAAAAATTCATCAGTTCAGCCACAAGGCCTGTGCAGACCGTGAAGTCTGAAGCCTGTGTGGCATCTAATGTTTGTCTGCGAACCTGGAATGACTTTCTTTCTTCTCCGGAGTAGCCCCACAAACTGTTAACCAGTTCAATGAATCTTACACCAAATGGGTTTATTCACATTGTGCTGCTCGCTAATCAAGGAAGTTCAGAAATCTCTGGAACCGTGCTGTAAATTTTACCGTGAGATTGAGATTGTTGCATGCATATGAATCTTAACTGAACTCTAAGCGGAACCCTAAGCTACTGTTTGTACCTCATACCAATGTGAGCCTGTATGTCCCTTAGTAAGTAGGTTTGTATCCTTTCATTTTTAAACTCCAAAGACTATGAGAAAACGGTGAATTATTAATCAAGGATGGGTAACAATTCTCTTTGTGTTTATATTAAGCCATTTAAGCTGCACTCCCTTTTCCCATCTTACCCACCGACTTAATTATTAATGTAAAAAGAGTTGTTTTCTCAATAACTGCTGCACCACTGCTATGAGAGATGAATATGAATAGAAACAAACAGCCACTGCGGCTACAAACACTACTGTGAGAATTTTTAGGTCAGTGGTACATGGATCATGCAATAATTAGGCAGTAGGGAAACTATTCCCTATTACTGAGGAGGCAGATTTCTTTGTTTTAAGCTCCATCTTGAACCAAAATTAAGCAGCTGCGTGTCTGGTGTGCCGATATTTGTGCGACAAACTTCACATGTTTCGCACACAGGATGAATACAAGCTGCATCCAAGATATCTGCTGGTACAACACTGAACAGACTGAGATGTTTCGCTTCCTGTGAGGAGGAGAGATCAGCATTAGCAGAAGCCTTTAGAGGGAGTTACATTGTTAAGTGTTTGTGTCTTCTCCTCTGTCCCCCCCTGCAGGATCTTGGCCTCATGCACAGAGCTGATGCAGGCGATCAAGGAGCTGATTCTTTCTTCCAAAGATCTGCAAAGGGACATCGTGGAGAGTGGCAGGGTGAGTTATATCTCAGTTTCTAATCTTTGTTTCTTCCCACAGATAAAAACAAGGAGGAGTTTTGTGCCCGTGTTGGAAGATTTCTCGCCAGATTTTGGATCATCGGCATAATCTCTTTAATTATAATATGTAACCTCTGAAAGCCTAAAAGTCGTATTTAATGAATCTGTTCATGACTACATTTTAAAATTCACAAATTTAAATTTACAACTAGAAAGCCTAATTTATTTCCTTTGTATCAAGTGTACAGTTTCCTTTATTTAAAATTAAAATGCTGAATATACTGCTATGTAAAAAAAAAACCCAAAAAAAAACAAAAAACCTTTAGAAAAATATCGTGAAGTCCTTACAGTAAAATGCAGTCCAAAGCAATGTCCTAACTTAGACCACAAAACATATCAGAGACTCTGACACACACTGAACAAAACTTACCAAATGTAGTTCAACATTACAGGGTCTAGTATCGGAATTAACAATGATATACAGATCTTCCTATATTGTGCACGGGCAAGGTTGAAACCATCTGGTGATATTCCCTGATTTTTCCAGCTTCTTCAATGTGAGAATTTTCTGTTTTTCCTTGTCTTCAACTGGAGTAAAGCTAATATCTGTTGGTTTTAGACTGGCATTGAATGCCACCTTGTACATATTCAAATAATAAGAAACTATAATGAAAATAGTCATTAGATGCGGCCTCTCTATTCAAATGTGAGAGTTTATAAAGTGTGCTTACATTTATTGTAAGACTTCGTCTTCTGTCCGCCAGGGGGCAGCCTCGATGAAGGAATTTTATGCCAAGAACTCCCGCTGGACTGAGGGGCTGATCTCTGCCTCCAAAGCGGTGGGATGGGGCGCCACAGTCATGGTGTAAGTAGTCCTTCCCGAGTGTCTTCTGCACACAACCGAGTATAAAAGTGCCTATTTTCTTAGAGTTAGTGGCAGGAACGTGCACTGCCATCGGCTGCGATCACTCTGTGAATCTTTACGTCCTGAAGGATGAAAAAAGTGACCTTTACAGGGAAATAAACAAAATATTAAATCAGGGTTTTAAGCATTGATAATAATTCATAAATCAGGTCAGGGACAAAGTGGCCTTAACCTCAACATTAACATAAACTGATTTAATGGATCCCTTGAGTTTATTTCTGTACATTGCTATGTTGTTCCAGGGATGCTGCTGATCTGGTGGTGCAGGGCAAAGGGAAGTTTGAAGAGTTGATGGTGTGTTCACATGAAATAGCTGCCAGCACCGCACAGCTAGTGGCTGCCTCTAAGGTGAGCAAAAAAATAAGTAGTTTTCACTGTACAGTGGAGCCTTTGCGAAGACAAAAGTGAGCTTACAAAGGGTGAATGCAGACTGTTTCTTTTTTTAATAGGGGAAAATGGCAAAATAATTATGACTGGATGGTTTAAAGTGTTGGGTTTTTGCTGAGCTAACACAGTTGGAGGAATCCAGGCGTAAGCAGCAGTCCCGCGTTAAGATGTCATGTCTCTTGTCTTGTTTTCTGTTCTCCCTCTCTTCAGGTTAAAGCAGACAAAGACAGTGCCAACCTGCACCGTCTGCAGCAGGCATCCCGAGGCGTCACACAGGCCACCGCAGCTGTCGTGGCCTCCACTAAATCTGGGAAATCCCAGATTGAAGAGACAGGTGAGAGGATTGACTTGATAACTCCCTGCCGGTTTCGCAATATTGGTGTTTTGTTGTTTTTGGGGTTTTGTTTTTTTAGGTTTAAGCTGAGTTTGATCATTATAGAAAAGGTCCAGGTTTTATCACTCTTGCTTTAAATTCAGAAAATTGTTGTTCTGATCTCTTACCAAAAGTCAAGTAGACTTTTTCTGTTGAACCTACAAAGTTGAATGTGGACATATAATTGCTTCACACAGTTTTCTTCTTTGGATGTTTATCTAGATACAATGGACTTCTCCAGCATGACTCTCACACAGATCAAACGACAAGAGATGGACGCACAGGTAAGCAGCAGGAGATAACAACAACTCCTCCTCTTTAATGAGCCAAATAACTGAGCTGTGAGTCTAAAAAATCTTGTTTCATATTAAGTAGAGAAGAAAAGGTAACATTACTCTTCCTGCCAAGTTGACTTTCATTGTGAACAAGAAAGAAAAAAACTCTCTTCCATAAAATTATAAACTTGTGTTCTTGATGATTTTGAGGCTAATACTGTATGTAAGTTTGGTTAAGTATAAATTATTGGGTTTTTTTATCCATTGAGGAGCTAAATTTCAGATTCATATGGTAACTTCAGTTTGTGTTGTGGCTGGACCTGCTCTCTCTCTCACACACACACACACACACACACACACACACCACACAAACACACCACACAATTGATGAAAAATTCACAGAGGGCTCCTATTTGAAGATTACTATTGATTGTTAATTGGGTCTGAGAAAGCAACCTTACACACAAGGGAAAGAAAATAAAATAATAAGCAAGAATTTTACTTACCGCTCCCCCAGTGTAATCTAATTAGCCTGAACTACATTTTTGTGTTTTAAAAAAAGAATAATTGTAAATGTTCACCAAGTATCTTTTATTATACCTAAGAAAAAAAAGTGAATCTGATGTTATCAAGGTTTGATACTTCTGGAGCAGCTTGTATTTATATTGTACATAAAATACAATGTTTTAAATGAAGAAAACCATCAGCGATTGTACATTAAAAGCTAGTTTGTTCCCTCCCAGTTTATCGCCATCTAGTTATTTTCTGGATGTGACTCATAAAAACCTGTCTAGGATTTTGGGTTTTCGGTTTTATGAGGGGGGAAAAAAGGGCCACAGGGAAATGACGTGTGTGTGTGTGTGTTTGTCCTCTCTCTGTGTCTGGGTCTTACTCAGGTCCTGGTTCTGGAGCTGGAGACCCGTCTGCAGAAGGAGCGCGAGCGCCTCGGCGAGCTGAGGAAGAAGCATTACGAACTGGCCGGGGTAGCAGAGGGCTGGGGCGAGGAAGAGGAGGGTAAGGACAATGGGCAACCATTGTGCCATGAATATACCCTGAAAATAATTGGAGTGTAAATGTCAAAAACAACTAAAATCTCTCTTCTTCCTCTTCTCCACAGGCACAGGTTGAGATCTGCCACCTCCCTACCCCCTCTTCCCCCTCCTCTACCATAAGAACGGCTTCTGTCTGCCTCTTTCTATTTATACACACACTCTTTCTTCCTTGTTTTCTTCTCTCTCTTGTTTTTTTGTTCGTTATCTAAGCCAAATGAAAAGGTGCTTCTTTTCTAAACCTGCTTCTCCAACTGTGTACGGAAGCTTCCATAAAGGACGGCACCAAGGGCTTGGGGGTGGGGTTCAGAGGGAGGAGGAGCAAATGGATGTAAGGCCTGTGGGGAGAAAAGCTACAGTGCAGATCCGACTTCACAGCCTCATGTCTCCCCCCGACTCTCTCCCTGGACTGTGTCGGTGAAAAGCATCGATGAGGTTGATTCGTTTGGCCAAGTATTTATTGTCCTCTTCTTCTTCTTCTTCTTCCTCTTCCTCCCTGGTTTTTATTGGCGAGGAGAGGCAGCAGAGATGCTACGAGCACAAGGTCTACTCAAGACACCCCAGGATGCACTGCACAAGGGCCAAACTCTAAGCAGAAAGAGGGGAGATTAGTGACTGTTTTCTCCCACCCCAGCCCCAAAATCATGTCTCTGTGTAACATAGATGACATGCATGCTCTCCTGTTAAAACGAGTGTTCTTGGTCTATGTTGTGAGCTCATGAGGCTGTGGGAGCCCGAGTTGCTCTTAATCTTTCGGTGCCGTTTGACTCTCTCCTCCTTCCTGGTTTCTTCCTGTTGTTTCTCACTGTGAAATATCACCTTATTAAGTCCATACGGCTTCACTGGCTGGTTCACTGGACTTTCTGCCTTTCACCTCCTCACCATTGTAATGACCATGACTGTTAACTTCAGCCCTCCTTTTTTTTTTTTTCTTTTTTCCTCCTCCTTTATGTTTTAACAGGCGCTTGGCTGGAAACTCTTAAAACCAGAACAGGGAAGTAGCACACAAAACAGTTTTCCCTCCTGAGATTTGTGACCGCCGACTACCTCGCACTGCGTCAGAGGTCAGAGGTTGCGGTGCATCACGGGGAGGTCAAGAAGTGTTGCTCAAGCACTAATGACATGGGGTTAAATTTGTCATTTCCCATTAAAGTTAGTAAAGGAGGGTAGTGGGAGGAAACCCTTTTTTTTATAAATAGAAAAAAGAGAACACTTTGAGGTCTGCAACTTTTTCTGTTCAGTAATAAAGTGTTTATTTCTTCACAACAATAGTTCAAGGCAGGCAACAAAAGCAAGGTTGTTAAATAAAGTTGAAGACCCCTTACTGGTGCATATTTTTAGATATGTCTTTCAGTGGTCAAGCAACATTACTACAGTTCTGTCACAGAAGCAGCGGCAGCAGATTTTGAAGTTGAGCTGGCATCCAGTCCCATAATGAACTGCTAACGGCGTTGTTTTCTGACAGACGGCAAGTATCTATTCCTCCTGGAGACGTAATGACCTGCCAGCAGGACGACCGTGCTCCTGGTGAGGATGATAATCCTTTTAGGGTATTGCAGGGGACAGGACTTCCTGCTTAGTCAGATAAAGCTGCAGAGGAAGCAAATGTAAATCCTTAAAAAGTTTGACATTCTCAAATCACGGTTTAATGGTGGATTTTAAGAGTTTGAGGCCATCCCAATGCACAAAACTTTGCTGATGAAATGTTAAAAGATTTATCTGCCTTTTCAAATACCCTGCAGCACTGATGCTCGACTGCAGTTTTATAAATCCGTCACTCACGGTGTGCATTGCCAGGACCACAGTGGACTCTTAAGTGTGCAGTACACAGACTGCAGTGTTTTTCAGTAGCTTCCTCAAGACCAAGTAGCTGTGTATATATACTACAAGCCTTTTATTGTTGGAAATAATCTTTTGCTTTCTTTTGATGGCATCCATTTTTGCATCTCTCCAAGTAAGGATTCAGTTGAATTGAATTAGGGATACAAAATAGTGCACATGAACGCCACACATAACTAATATAGGTCATTATTTCTTCCGTATGACGTTGTTATTTAACAGAGTTTCCTACTGAGAACTGATGAACTGACTTCCAACTTGTTTCCAGTGTAGGAAGACTGACCATGCCTTTGTAGAAAAACAGTTATATGAACAAGCATCTGTTTTGAACCCTGTTTGACAACGGTGATTATGATTCTCTCGGAGTTTGTCTTTCTCTGTGTCTTAACATACTTAGTTTGGACGCGCCGCTTCAGCTGTGTATCTCTAAAAAGTTGTGACACTGGGTATTTAACAGACGCTGGTCAAATAGTATTTGCCAATAATTCTTAAAAATGAAAACAGAAAAAGAAATAAGGTTAAACCACTTGGAGGAGCAGATGGTTGAATCACAAAAAGTGAATTATTCAATTTACTTTAAAACATTTGAACCATTCACCACCAACTATCTGCTGCACCGACCAGATTGATATAAACAGCAAGTATTATTTCTAGTACTGTTGGCTCCAGGACTTTGTATTTAGTAATGAGTTTAGTTGTGCTCTGTCACTTCTCCCACACATGGGCAAAACAGTAGCGGATTTCATTAGAACAATTGGAGCATAAAACAAGCAAAAAATACCATAAAACAAGGATACATCCAATACTTGTGGTATATCAAGTGTCTTGAAAGATGAAGTGAATGCACCCTGAGTGATGTGTGGTTGTTTTTTTTTTTTTATTATTTTTGTTTTTGGTTGTTTTTTTGCCCAGATATTCCTTGTTAACCTCCCTCTCTCTTTGTCTCCTCTCTCGGGTCTGTGTCTGTAGTCCGACCAGCTCAGCCAGCCTTTCAAACTGCCTCACACTGTAGTCAAGAGAAGCAAATACTCACATAGCAACATTGAAATATGTCTTTGTATGATATACTAAAACTATGTTTGTGGGTTTGTTTTTATTTTTTCAGTTTTTAAAATAAATATTTCAACCCGTTGATATGGACCATAGTGGGACTGTGGTTTTTATTTTTTCATCCATGACTGTTAGACAAGCAGCTGCATTCACACATCATGCAAACACTGCCATGACTCTGCCCTTTCCTCTAATGATCTATGTTTTTGCTCTGCATGGTATTGTTCTTGGAAAAGTTGGATGTTAAATAACAATCACAGATTTTGATATATTACCTCAACAGTTGTTGTGTTAATCCTCTTATCTGCTACAGTTACATGCAGTGAAAACCCTCAAGGAATAAGTAATTGCATTCCAGCCTCCTTTTTGCATTTGGTTTTTTGTTTTTTGTAAAGAAATAATTTTAACAGTGATTGAAGAGAGTGTTTTCAATGCAATTTGCAGGGTACTTCTGAGTGTTGTGTCTGAAAGAGTGAGAGTGGAAAAAAAGCAAGGTGTGTGTTAGGAGCAGTAACCTCACATCTTCATCAGAGCCCAGCTAAAATCCTAATGCACCTAATTGATTTTTTTTTTTTTGTGAAGGTGGATTCTTTTTCAGTAAAAGCAGTGACTCATGCAATTTAAAGTGCTCTGTTGGCAATGAGCTGAAAATAAATTGTTGAATTAGAGAAAAAAAACAAAGAAATTTGTCTCCAGTGGAGGAGAAGCATCAGCAGACTTCTACAAACACACAGACACATTTGTTATAGGCATTGCAGGACTTGTGAGTAAATGAATCAGCATAATCTGAAACCACTGCGCTGTGATTACAGCAATCCATAATCTGGGCTACAGTGTGCTCCAAAATCAGAGTCTTATTTCCTCATTGCTGCAATGCAACAGACTCCCACTGAGACACTAACACAGAAAAACAGAAGCTACTTCTATCCCTAGCAGGCTACTGTCAACCTGTGTTAACAGGCTGCACCTGATGTCAAGTACATGCAGATCAGGTGTATTAGTTAGTAGTAATTGGTAGGAACAAAAAAACTAATAGTATTCTGGTTCTGAGGCCAGTTAGAGCTGTCACACAAATACACTAAAACAAAAAGTCAGACATCAGATAGACAACCAGTGTCACCAGATGCACACAATCTAATTCTAGAATAGTTTAAAGCTACTGCATGTTTTATTTTGTTTTTGTTTTTGTTTTTTTCCAGCTGAAGAGAGAGTTTGAAGTCAGACAGAGCTATGTTGGGAACCCTTGAAATAACAGGGGGGATAAAGGTCTAATTTGTCCTATTTTAACAGGTGCAACAAAGCTAACAGTAGAGGAAAATAATACAATCTGCACAAGTAAATAAATCACCAGTGTGGGTTCACTTTAACTGTGCGGGGTCTTGAAGCAGCAGCAATGTACAATATATGCTGGGTAAATTAGGAATGTTTGATTTACAGCTACAGGTTTTTCTGCATATGGAGCCCTGAAACTGAAAAAAATGTAAAATATCACACAGTCGAACATATCTTTGATTATATCAATAAATAATGCAGAAAGCCAAATGATTAAATTTGCATTTAAAAGGAAATAGAAAGGTACATATATGTTTCTCACTTGGTTTGTAGAAAAAAATATCCTTTACCACCAATCAGTTAATGAAACTGAAACTAAACTCTGTCTTTCACTGATTAGTTTTATTTTAATGGGGGTGTCTTGGGACACATTTAATAATTACTCTATTTCCTATTTTCCTAACTTTGGTCGCCTTTTATTGTCAGCTAAAATACTTCAGGAGCTGTTACAAAAGTTATTGCAGGTGCTTCCACAGTATGCTATACAGTATGTAGATTATTGATGTCACACACACACACTAATCACAAACATCCTGAGCCACTAATGGAAGAGTAAAATAAACCAGGGCTTCAAATGACAATTATTTTCATCATGGATTCATCTACAAACTATTTTTCAGAATAATCATTTGCCTGTCTGTCCAGTGAAACATCATAAAAATAGTGAAAAATGAACATACATATGTATGTATGTATATATATATATGTGTATATATATATATATATATATGTGTGTGTGTATATATATACACGTGTGTGTGTGTGTATATGTATATGTATATGTATATTTATGTGTATATATGTATATATATATATGTATATGTCTGTGTGTGTGAGGGAATCACTTGCTCCCTCAGTGAGTTGATGTCACCTCAGGTCCTTGTTCAGCAGTGAACCAGTTACCTCTGATTTGATCAAAAATCTGGTACAGTTTGCAGTGGTGCTATGTTGTTTTGTTCTGCGCTGCTGTTCTGTCACATGGATACTGTGGTGGGTGGTGCCTGTGAGAAATACAGACAGAGCTATTTATAGTCTCTGCAGTCGTGAGCTGGGCTGCTTTACAGCAGGTCTCCTGGCAGCAGCAGCAGCAGCAGCAGCAGCAGAAGCAGCAGAAGCAGCAGCAGCGTCTTGGTTTGTCTCCCCTCTGCTCACACAGGCAGAATCCAACAGGGACCAACCAGCCTCACATACAGTCAAGACCAGACAGTTGCACGTTTGGCTTTTCAGGCTCTGTGCTTCAGCACATTCAATTTAAAATGAAATTATGGATTCTACATCAAAGTGCCGAGTCTAAGCTTTCATTTGGGTAGGTGAATATCAGTAGAGGAAGAACTGTGGGAGATACGGGCCTTTAAGCCAAGGTTTAGGGGTTAACAGTAACTGGACAGATACACATGTAGTCATTGCCTTTTTCAAGTGTTCTATCTCTCTGTGTTGTGTTCGGTTTAGTTTGGAGCTAAAGGAAGCACAATCCCAATGAGAGGATTTCAACATTCAAAAAACTGTTTTGTTGAGAATTTGGTTTGGTGAAGTTTCCAGTAGTTGAGCCATAGGTGACTGTGTAGAAGATCGGGCAGAGGGAGCAGGATCATCAGCTTGGCTGGCAGACTAATGAGGAGCTGTGTGAGGCAGGCAGACTGAAAGCAGCAGGGAAAATGAACTTGAGGCACAGGCAAACAAAGGAGTAAATGATATTCTGTAAAGTAGCAGAGAAATACAAAACTGGAACTTGAGCTTGGCCTTTCCTTAAGGTCATGTTGACGAACTGAACAATCAGGCAAAGACCATTGCGTAGCAAGGGGGTAGTGTATACTCAGCAGGACTTTGATTGGTGGATAAGTCACAGGTCTGCAGGTAGATTAGCAGCAGGAGTCTATGTGTGTGTTTGTCTGCAAAGCCCAGACACAAACACAGAAAGAGAGAGATAGAAACTGGGGACAAAAAAAGAAACACAAGAACGAGGAGGGGGCACAGCCAATACATCACTCATCAGTATCATTATTACCTTCCTCATTTGCATAGTCGCATCCTCCCTCCTCACGCTGACAGACAGCTCCGCCTCAATATAATGGCCGCTCTACGCTCTCAGTCAACTCTGACCCACGTGAGCTTTTTTTGATCATGAACTAATGTTGAAACAACACAGCTGGTCAAGAAACATTAAGTAGCCAAGTGTCCAATTACTTTCAGCCCCCAAACTTTTTTTTTTTTAAACTTGTTTTTAGAAAAAGTTAGACTTAAGGATTTAAATTGCAAACAATAGTGACTTTTTGGCGCACTGAAGTAAGGTGGATAAATTTAAACCAGACACTGGAGAAGAGACCATTATTTATAAATCATATTTTCAATTCCATTGTGAACAGCCACAGTGTATTATACATTATCAGATGATTTACCCTCATGGTTGAGACCCAGCTTGTCATAGCTCTTCTTGACCCCTCAGACTCCGTCACATCAACATTATTGCAACATAATCATATAAGAGTGCATTCATTAAATGGAATAACTCTTAGTGAATTTTCAGTCCTCCAGGAATATATTTGGTTCTAACATAGCTCTTCTTGTCTCATTTTATCATAAATACAGTGAAAAATGTAGAGCGTTCTACCTCTTGTCTTTAAAACACATTTTTTACCTGATAGTGGCTAAATATTGTACTGGGACTTACTTACAAGTGGTCAAGGGATGAACTGAGCTAGATTCAGGCCCACAGCATTTCACACTGTACCATTTGGTTTATTAGCCTTCTTACACACTGCTCAGACATGAGCTGGACTTTGATCCTTGTAAAAACAAATTAGTTATACAAGTTGAGTTATACAAGTTACACAATCAATAGCCTGCTTGTCAGCATCTGTTTGCATGGTAATATCTAAAGATGCTGTCATGGAGATAAGGTATAGATGAAGCTCAGGAGACTCAGACAGATGCGTTTCTGAGGCAAAAGCAACATATTTCAGGTGTTTCTCTCTCAATGGCACAAATTTTAGGTTCACCAAATTGGGTGATTATTTACTACAGGACATGACATAAATTATTCATTTAGATACCCGACTCTTAAAGCTGTTTTTATAATCCTGGAAATTTTGATTATTTGAACAACTTTATGTACTGCATAGTTGTTCATATCTTTGAATGAACAGATATTAAAACATTCAGTGGCCATGTTTATCCTTCCCACTGAAATGACCCCTGGTGATCTATTGTTCCAATGGATTACTATATCAATATATTTTTGGACAAACCATAGCAACTTTCCGTAGAAGAGTTGAAGGCGTTGGCTTTTTAGTGAAAGATCAGGCTTTCCCTCCACAGGCACATTTATGTCTCATTCCACTAACTGTGAATGTGCTTCTAAATTTCCCGCTGAGTGATCATTTTACAGGTAAACATAACTGAAGTCTTTAACTCATGTATATGGAGAATTAGTCAGATGGTGTTGCAACTAAAAAAACAGGATTTTGGCAGTAGCTTGAAAATGGCTTGGAACTAAATGCTGGTTAACATATAGCCTTAATGTGCCGTGTTTCAGTCACTATTTCATACTTGTTGTGACAACAGAAACAGAAATAATGAAATGGAGAACAACTTTATCGGGAATTCAGCTGCATTAAATTACTGTAAATGTGAGAACAGAGAATAGCAGAGAAGCAAACATGTAAAGGGTGGTCCAGCCGTATACTAGGTGTTACGGAGGTGTAGATCCAAATAAGCACCTTAAAAAAAAAAAAAAAAAAAAAAGGGGGGGGTGGAAGAGAAAAATGTTTTATGTTTCTTTCTTTCATTTTTACCCAACTTTCAACAGTATAAATTAAAAAAAAAAAATCTGAGCCACACACAGGTTAATCAACAAAAGCAATTTCAATCCTGACTGATGATTGAGGGAATCCAGAGGCTGTGGATGATTTTATTATGAAAAAATATCAATCCCATTAATAACGTGATAAATTGGGGAAAATGTTAACCAAAATTCTGTTTATACCTTATAGAGGATTTGGTGACCCATTGAAAAATCATGCATTGGATCAAGGTTTTGACCTGAGCCCAGCTGGAAACTTGCAGCTCCACCACCATGTGATGAAGGTCAGTCAAGGATACCTGAAAGGAACAACCTTTTTATTGTAAAACCTTCTGAATGCTCTTACTGTTTATGGATGGATTTATGTGAATACGAGTGACAGCAAAGTGTCATCACTCATGCCGCCCTCACTGAAGGCCTCTGAATGCATTGTTTTGTGCTTGCCCTGCACATTGCACTCCAGTGAGGCCGGTCTCGGCCCGCTTTTGAGTGCCTGACACAGATATGAGGTCAGAGGATGAGGTAAAAGGCCTTTCCCTCTCCGCTGAGGCCTGTAGGCACTTCTACCCGAGTAAACAAACAAGCAGGCAGCACTTTGCTTCCCTCAGGGGCCGATGATTCCCCTCAAAAAGAGGGAAGAGCCACAAAGGCAGCTTTTAGATGCTGCTGCAAATGATCCTATGAGGATGCTTCATGGCTTCCTATTGATTGTCAATATCTGGTTCCACTTTGGTGTAAAACAGAACCTTTTAGAGAGGAGCTAGCACATTTTTTATTTACTTGAAATACACAAAAAGTTATCAAGTGCTTTCATGAAGCAGTGAGTTGTTGTTCTTCGTGCTAAGAGGCCACAGACAAGAAGAATGATGAAGCATTTATGTTGTCTGAGTGATGCAGCTGGAAAAGTAAATTAAAGCAATTAATCAGGGAAAGAGGCATCATAATATAGCTTGTGGCTGCCATTTATATTGTTTTTTTCCCTCAGCAGTACTAAAGTGTCACAGTGGTTGTTTCATGTGAGTATTGGCTGTGTGTTTCTTAGTCTGTGGATGATGGATGATTACTCTGTGAGCCATTAGAGACTTTAGAGGCTTCTGTGTGAGGGTGCGTCTGAACTTCTGTGTTTGTGAGGTCCAAATATTGCCAAAAAAAAAAAAAAAGGATGAGTTCTAGTATTATTTGCTTTCTTGCTAAAGTTAGATGAGAAATTCATTACCACTTTCTTGTGTGTACTATTTGTTTTTTGTCCAATGTAAACAGATGAGACATAATGTATTAATTAGTGACCTTTAGAGGTATTGGTGGATTTTACTTTTGGACAGAGCCATTCTAGCTTTTCTTCACACTATTTCCAGTCTTTGTGCTAAACTAAGCAAACCAGCTGCTGGCTGCAGATCCATATTTACCGCACAAATGTTATCAATATCCACATCTAACTCTTGGCATAAAAGTGATTTAAGCGTATTTCCAAAAATGTCACATCATTCCTTTAAGGCTTGGCTTCAGTCATAGATTTTAGATTGAGAAAAAAAACAGTGGTTAAATAAGGACAAGATGAAAAGGTGTAATTTGTGCGTTTCTGGGCAGAGCACACTGCACGTTGCAACCTGGCAGACTGGCAGACTACAGCGTTGCTTGTCTCTACATGCAGACCTGATGGTATTTTTTAATCAGACTCACTCACGGGATGGTAACAAGCTTTTGAAATGTTAGAGAAAATACCTGCACAGATATAAATTTGCATCTTTTAGCGGCGTTTATAACATATAACAATGTGGGCAAAACTGTCTTTAAATCCAGTGCGACCCAGATGTGATCCTCCCCTGCCATCACAACATACATGAACATCTGTAAAATCTAGGTCACGTAGGGTTACAAATCACATTGGTTGTTGTGTCCTGATTTGCACACTTTGCCCATCAAATTTAATCATTACACATGTATAGTAATCCAGACAGTCAGCCCCCTGCCCTACTTTTGCATCAGAGAGAGAGAAAGAGACAGAGGCACAGACATAAACATAGACATCAACAAATAGAAAGAGGAGGGGTGGGCATGGCAGACCCAGACAGTGTATGACACCAACTCCTCCACTGTTCTGCTTTAGGAAAGAGAGATAGATGAAGGGGGGGGGGGTTGCTAGGAGACCCGGCCCATTGCAAACACAGCACCATCTGCTGCAGTGAGATTTGGAGTGGGTTAGCCAAGAGAGTGAGACAGAGAGAGAAATCAGCCCAGGACAATCATTGAAAACAACACTATAGGGAGGGACAGAGGAGGACAGGGGGTAGAGGGAGGAGAGGAATGGATGAAGGATGATAGTAGAAGAAGAAGGGAGAGAAGAAAAGCAAGATATAAGAGTTGGGGGGGGTGCGGAGGGGAGGAGAGAACAGGGAGGAAAGAGGAGGAGAAGTATGACGAGGGGCTTGATTAATGTATGACTAACTGGTGTAACTAATGCCACCCACTCATAAACCTCCTGCGCGCGCACACACACACACACACATTTTCAAATTCGCTTGCATAAAAAAAAAAAAAGAATCATCCTCATGATATTTTCTGTATTAAACTGAGATGTGATAGACACTGGTGGAAGAGAAACCAAGCTGCTGTTGCTGCTGCTGCTGCTGCTGTTGTTCCCTTTTTTTTGTTTTTACACAGTTGCCCTATGGTAACAGCTGATGCACTTGTTACCATGGGGACAGTGAAATGTCAAACTCTGACATCACGGCTCAGTCACACCGGGGTTTTGTGCCCACATCCTCTGATGATGCCTGGTCAGTTCACGCAAACTTCCACCTCATAAAAAGAGCAAATGCCTCATTCCTCTTACCAATACTGTTAATTATTATTGGATTGTTTTAATTAAAGCAAAAATGTTATAGTGTGTAGCTGTACTCGCACCTATCATCTGCAAAAACAAAGCATTACCTTAGGTTCACGTGAGTTGTGCAGATTATTTTTAATTCAGTCCAACTTCATCCACATTAGGCCAGATGGTGTAGTAAGCAAACAATGACACCTTTGCTCAATTTAATAAACTTTGTCTTTCATTTTTCTAGTATGCCCAGTAGCTTATGGTGGCTAATGTCAGCTAATGTTAGAAAACTTATGATAAGTAGTAACTATAAGTTTGGTCTAAACTGAATGAAGACCAGTATCAAACTTTTGGATATTGCAAAAATATAATAATATAAAAATTCATCATTTGGGCCTATAAATCAGAGATAAAAGCCAAACTGCAGTGACTGCACTCCCAGTAGTTAATAATAGCTGGCAAGATTTTTAACAAGGCTCATTTACCCACTTTTTCATATTTTGATCCCCCAACATTGTTGTTATTAATTAACATACAATTAAGTCAGTAGCTAAAAAAAGTGAGACCAGATAAATTGGTCCTAGTAAAACCTAACTAACATAGCTTATTAAAGTAGCATTGACTGCCTCACTAGCCCCTTTGACTCAAGTGAACTATACATGATTTGAGGTGGTTAAGCAACGTTAAAATCGCATATCTAAATGTATTTAATTGAAATTAGAATCTTAATTATCTTCACCAAGGAGGTTATATTTTCACCCGAGTCTGTTTGTTGATTTGTTTGTTTGTTTTTTTGTCAGATTACACAAAAAGTGCTGAACCAACTTGCACCAAACTTGGTGGCGGGATGAGGCATGGGCCCAGGGAGAACACATTAAATTTTGTTGCAGATCCAGGACTTTTTTTTATCACTTTCCTTAATATTGCGAGATTGGGCCTGGTTCAACATTTTCATTAATAATTGGCCTTTGCGGAGGTATGTGCTCTATTGAGTGCCATTCGAGTCTACTAAACTAGTTCATTAGTTAAAATGGACGTGTGAGCTGAGGAAGAAACAAGAAAACATTTTGTATGTAGATACTGTGCATTTTGGTTTATCCAGTGAGGTTTTATATAATGTTGGGTTTAATAATTTACTTAAAAAGGCATAAAATTAAGGTTTTACTCATATCTCTGTTATACATTTTTTTCTAAGAGCTATCAAACTTCAAATCATTTTAAACTTAAAATAATACACACTTACCATAAATATACAGAAATAACCCTGACTAGGTCATCAAGATAATCTTGAATTTGTTTTGATACTTCAATTTCATAACAGAAAAAATCTGCATTACCACTTTGGGGATTAAGTTTGAAGGCATGAGCATTTATTGGGCAGAGAGGGCCTAACAAAAGATGCAACTTTAACGCATCATGGAAAATGTGGGCTCCTTTGTTTTTGGAGTTTGACCCTTACAGGGGACTTAAAGTCAGAATATCTTGACCCAGGTGCTTCAATTTTCTCCATTTTTTTTCAAAAGCTGTCTCTTGTGCCTCCACTGTAATGAAAGTTGGAGTGCAATTAAAAGGTTGCACATAAATAAGCAAACTCTATATTTCATACAGATATCAAGGTGCTTTTTATTAGATGAAGATCCAATGATATATAGTCAACATCAGCATCCTCCTTTACAAAAGACATTAAAATTGAAACATTTTCAGTAAAAAAGTAGTATCGTACAGCCAATGTAGGGTACCAGAGAGAAAGCGTGACATGACCTAAATCATATTCATTCATCATCATATGGATCATAGATAAAACACAATACATTAACACTATTTACAGTCTGTAACACAGGTTGACATGAATGGTAATCTTCATGGCGAAATACAGTAAATAGATTATATTCATATATTAAGATCTTTTGTTTACAAAATCATAATGCATTATATATATTTCACAGAGAAAGGCTATCCACAACCTTGGCTTTCGGGTATACACACACCCCTTGTTTTGCAACACTTTGCCCAAGCAAAATGAGATCTTTTGTTTGGTCAACTTATTGTTAATGGGTGGGTTCTTTGGTTGTGCTGGGTTTAATGTCACAGCCTCCAACTGAGCATTTGGCTGCTGAGTGTTACTGAAGAGAGTTATCTGTTTAGGTTTGAGTTGAACAGTTGAACAGGGCTCACCATACACAGGGCAACTTCTAGAGCAATATCTGCAGTAACAGGAAACTATTTGTGAGAGGGCAACTAATATTATATTTCTAAACCAGGATCACATTTAATCTGTAATGCTTTTGTGCCATTGCAGAGGGATCTCACAGCTCAAATGGACTGGGATGCAACTTATCAGATGTTGTATTACAGCACAAAGTTTCAATGCAACTCTAATACACACAAAGTTGTTTTTTCGTTTGTTTTTTTTTGTTCACAAAAACGTGATGAGTCAAAAAAAAACTTTCATTTTAGATACATGCATTAATGTTGCATTTCCACACAAATAAGGCAGCTGTAATGGATTCTCTCATTTGAAAAAAGTACATTTCCATCAGAGATTAGCACATCCAGTACATTAGTAGGATCCTGGCCTTAACAAAAAAAAAAAAAAAAAAAAGTTAGCATCAAGGTACCTGAGCAATGTCTCATTAATGTCTCCTTGAATATTACCCAGATGTCATAACTTGAAGGCCCGTAATGCATGGGAAACTTTCAGTAAGTTAACTGAGGTGGAAAAAATTAAGAAAAAGGAAATCGTCTAAAACTGGGGCAAAACCTAAGAAGAAGATGTGTTGGTGCATTGAGGAACAAGAACTACGTAAACAGGTCTGTCTCGTGCATTGCTTAATAATGTTGCCCAGTAGGTTTGTTATGTTTTGTGAGGGCCAGTTAGTGAAGATCAGTGTAACAGCAGTTAAAAAGCAGTCATTCCAGACTGAAAGAAAGTGATAGGTATTACCTTTTATACATACGCATCTACAGTACACTCCTCTGTGGTCATGTATGTACCTCCTAAGTTCAATAAAAGTAATAACATACTTTTTGTATTCATTTTTTTACTATGTGCATTTTCCCTTGGCCTATGAAACCAGTCATGCATTGACCAGATTTTTACTCAAATCAAACTACGTGGAGGACTGTATTGTGCATGATAGCAGGGGTTGTGTTTTTGTCTGACAGATCACTAGCCGTCCCCCCAAGCCTACAGAGCCTCGTCACGTTTGCTCATTGACCTACAACAGCAGAGAGATGCTCACAGTGCTCACCAACCTTTGGGAATCCCAGCCAAAGTTTCTCACCTGAGACACGGTTATGTTGAATAATTCTATCTGGCCAAGTAACAAAGACGGATGTAGCAATGCGTCCGCCGACACCAGACATACATAGGGAGGATCAGCAGATCACTTAACACGATTCGGTACATTGAAGGGTAAAAAAAACAAACCAGGAGAGTTGCTCTGCTGCTGCAAGGGCAAATTCCTGCGAGGTTTTAGGACAATCTGCTGGCTGTCTGTCTGTATGTGTTTCACTGTCCACCCACCCTGCTTGTCCCTGAACTGCATCACTGGCAAGACACGGAGTGGATCCCAGCCAGAAACCGACAAAGCCACTGCATAACTGGATCAGGATCTTCCCCTCCCCACCGGACCCCCACCCCACCACAGCCCGACACCCATGTGCTCAGGCCTCCGTGCCAAGCCTCAGCGCCAAGCCTCATCACTGGCCCAGCTGGCATGGCCCCGATCAGCTGGATTTGCTATAATCATCTTAGGTCATCTCATTCACGCTGCGGACAGAGTGAATGCCCATCAGCTCCTCAGCCAAGAGCAAGGAACCCTGTTGGGCCAGGCCAACTGGCCTCCTTCTGGCTAAATTTCCACATACTTACCCGTTAAAACCGGTTTTTAGCATTATTGTTAAACCAGGTAGAATACTTAACGCAATGAAGATATCTCCTAGCAGGTATACAGGGGAGTGTTATCACCTTTCTGAGCGCTTTTTTAAGAGGAAAAAAAAAAAAACAAACAAACTTGAAAATGAGACGTCTTGTCTTGTATTGCTGGCCAGTCACCTAGTCCTGCTAGCTGCGTACAAGCCTGCCTAGTCTGTCTCTCTGTCAAGCTGGGATGTCTGGGATCTTGATGTGTCTTTGTGTTTGCTTGAGTGTGTATGTGTGTGTCTGTGTACATCAAGGGGCGTGGTAAAGAGGGATGGGCAGAGAGTTACAGAGGTTAATGGTAAATCAGCCAGACCAAAGTCACACAATCACCCCCCCCCCTTCCAATTGTCCATCCATCCAGCCGTCGACCCCCCACCCCCCGACACCGCTGCGGTCGTGTCCCGGCTGCTCGTTCCTCAGTCCCAGCCGTTGTCCTTGATCATGTGGGCCAGCTCAATGATGAACTTACCCTCTTTATACTTCTGACTGCTCTCAAAGGCATGTTCCTGGAGGGTGTGGCAGAGGGCAGGGGAGACAGAGAGACGGCATTTTAATTCAAATGACAGATGGACAGAGAATAACAGCACCTTTATATTTTTGACAGAAAGTAGGAGAGCGTGGGGAAAGACACAAGTAGTAAAAAAAAAAAAAATAAATAAATAAATAAATAAATAAATAATCTCAGGACAGTCTTTTCAATCCTCAGTTCTGGTCCGTCTCCGTCTCTTGGCTCTTCAGGAGCTGGTTATATAACCGTCAATCACTTAACACTGCAGAGGAGCCTGCAGAATCAAAACTCTGACCAGACTGGATCTCCATACCTTCTCTTGGCAGTAATATGTCTCTAACCACTAAGAATCTGCCAAAAAAAAAAAAAAGTCAGAGACCACAGGTTCTGAGCCTTGCAACAGCCTGCACACAGTGAAGAATCTTCTCTAATTTTGCAGGCTGTAGCATGAATTTCTACTGGAGCTTAATCCAAAATTCCTCTGGAAAATGTGAATAGGATTTATAAGAGGCACCAGAGCCAGACTAGGAGTGTTTCTCCGTTCAAGTAAAATATGTCAGCTCACCCTTTATTTATTTGTTTTTCCTTATAATACGTATGCTTCCTGCAAGATAAATAGGTAAGCGAGTTTCTTTAAAGGCTAATACTTTGGGTCTAAATGCCCTATTGATTATGACATTCCTATCAGCTTCACCTGTGCTATGTCTGTAGTGCTCATCAGCAAAAATTAACATGCTAACTCTCTAAGACTCTAGGATATGTTAGTTGCCATTGTGAGCCTTTAGCGTGCTAACATTAGCAGCAGCCATCATGGCTGTAGACTCTTTCTACAGGAAATCAGTGTCTCAATAGCTAATTTTCATTTTCAAACGACATCTTCTGCTCACTGTCAAAGTCCATTAAACAAGCTTCCCACTCACTCTCTGTGAATTTCTCTCATCAAAACACTGTCCGACAGCAGGCGGATACAAACGTTCTTTCACTGTTGTGCGTCTGTGCATTGTTTTATCTAATTTGGTTCAGAGCTGCAGAGGCACGTTATCAGATTACTCAGTGTAGAAGTGCAGTAGGTCAAGCCTCTCAACAGAACTTTGACAAGTGCAGAAAATCAACACTGCTGCAACTGATATTAATGGCAGCCCTCCATCAAGTCCTATCTAATGTCTGCGAGCTTCTGCATGCATGTGACCTCTGTTTTCTTTGCCATTTGGGGTCTTGACAGGAATAGAAAGTACCCAGAAAAGTAGCTACTTTTGAAGCCTGTGTACCAGGTGTTTATAAGGCACGATAAGGAAAATAGTTATTTTTAGACAGAATGGTTAAAGAATCAGGTTTAAGGTTAGACATGTAGCAGTGAACATTACGGTTAGAGGTTGTGCAAAGTGCGCTGGTCAATGGAGCCTTCTGAGTCAAAGAACTAGGATACTGTGTGTACATGTTTGTGTAAGTTAACCCTTTAAGGATAAAGTCACGTGCCCTGTAATATAAACTTTCATGGCCATGCTGACAGGGTTCACTAGTGACAGCTGCAAATGCTCTGCTCTGTTCATATAAAAAGACACCTAACATGTGGATCCTATTTTGTTCACCTTGACATGGCTCCTGCAATACTGTCTGTAATAAATACATACTGCACATGTATTCTGACTTGCTATAACACTGCTTTAAAGGCACCTTAACTGTGTACATAGCTCTAATTTCATCAAGAGCTAAACAATGAGGCTTTCGATGTAGTTTTAACGGCTAGTTAAACTCAATCTCATTGAAAGTGTGTATGGGCTTAATCAACAATTAATACTCAGCAATGGCAGTTGTGTTGAAAATTAGCCTTTCACAAAATATATTTAAAAAAAAAACAACAAAAAACTCATCACAGCTTGCATAAGAAAAATTAAGACCTCTCCCGTTTGTCTCCAACTGTTCTAAGAAGTCTACTGAATTAATAATTCAACCCACAGCTGCAAAACTGCATTGACCCTGAGTGGAAAGGAGGTCCAAACATAATTAGGGTGCAAATAAAATTAGGGTGTGCTATTATAGCAACCTCTCAGTTTATTCATCTCTAACCGCAGATGCAGCTTGTGGTGCTGGGGATCAAATCAACCAAGGTCACTTACGTATTTCCAGCCCAGGGTCGTCTTGCAGTTCTCACAGTAGATATCTGCTACAGCATGCAGGCCAGTGAGCAAAACTCTCTCTTCTGCAGGACCACACCCGACGTTCACCCTGAGAGGGGGAAAATCAGTGTGTGGGGAGGAAATTAGAAAGGAGGGAAATAAATTGAGTGAAAAGGTTGAAAAAAATAGCCTTGTGAAAGTGGCTCAAGTTGCTGAGTTGCATGTACTGTATGATATGCTCAGAGTGAGTCACTGGCTCACACCCACTCACACAGCATGTACTGATAGGGCACCAGGCCACGAAGCATAGATTCAAACAGCCTAATTTTCACACTCAATTCATCTGATAATGACAGCGCTCGGAGGCACAGGCTGGCTACGTCTATACAGGAGTTTGGAAAACAACACAACCACCCTGTGGAACAGCATGCGTTGTAAACGTATTTTATAACTTCTGAGTATCTTGGATTACTTGTCTCCTGTGTGTCCAGCATGCTTTTCCTAGCACATTTCTAAAACAAGTGGGTGAAAATGCAGCAAGCGAAAGGTTCGGCCTGTTTTTGGATGGATACTCACACTGAGTTGAACAGGTAGGCTCTGCCCTGGCTGCCCTGGAACGACTGCAGAGACAAGATGAGACAAAGATGAAACGGCTGCAACAAGAATCCACCCTTTTATACATCGTAATAACTCTTTAAATTGATTTAAGCATGCTATTATGTTGCCACAAAGCTTCAGTCCAATATGAGCCCTGGTTTAGTTTCAATATCAAAATGCCAGCATGTTGACTTAAGACAGGCCTTTACTTTAACAAAAGTCCTTATTCTAAAACCTGTAGGAAAAATCTATTTTAATGTCCTCTTTACATTTGTGTGTAGTCTTCCAGTAACAGTCAATATGATACTGATAACATCATAGTTGACATATGCATAAGTAGCTTTACCACTAGTGATTCAGCCTATATTTTCCACAAAACGAAAGCTGGTATTGAAGACACTGATTAAGAAGATTTATTTAGGGCAGCTATCTAAGACCGTCATAAGGCCTTTGTGCACAGGTGAGCATGTTTCATTATTGCGCATGGAAAAAGTGATTGTGCATTCATAATCCAATTCACTAACCAGCTTATAACATAATCCATCCACAAGCAATCGTGTGGTGGCTGACACAGACACAGGTGTTAAGCCTGCTGTTTATTACCTCTGACTGGGAGGTTATGTTTTCACACGTGTCTGTTGGTTTTGTTTTAAGCAAGATTATGCAAAAAGTGAACCAATTTGCACCAAATTTGGTGGAGAGATGTGACATGGGCCAGGAAAGAACTCGCTAAAATTTGGAGCAGATGCGAATCATTTATGAGCTTGAATTTTTTTCTCTGAAGTCAGGTGTATGTTTCTTGGCCTTGGCAGAAGAATGGCAGAAGAATGAACTCTACTGAGTGCCATTCTTGTTTTTTTAATTCCTCATCCATTTTTCCTCTTTTAAATTTTCAATGCTTGTTCTTTTAATTACTGTAAATTATATTCTGTAATATTACCTGAGCTATAAACTGAAAGCAACAAAAATTATGATGATTTATGATGTAAAACAACATTATCCACAATAAAACAAAACATGATGTAAAGTACATCTGCCTTTGAGCTACAGTACCTTTTCTTTTTCAGTCTGTAATAATAAGTTGCCTGAATATAAGTACTATCCCAACAGTTTCCCGGGGCAACCCCTGTTGGTAAGATGAGTCAGGTCACTGGAGCAGAGTGCCACTGCTGCTGCCGGTTACCTTGGAGATGAGCTCGTCATGGTTGGCCAGGTGAGCTCGGCAGTGGATGCAGCTGTAGGTTCGGTGGCAGCTCGGCAAATACGCCTGGAAGGTCTTGGAGCGTGTCATTCTGACCATGGGCGGGGTTGGCGGGCGGTGCAAGAAGGGACTGCCAGCCCAGGTCGGCTCACAGGGGAAGCACCGCAACACACAGGTGAGGGCCGTGGTGGGCGGTGGGTCGGGAGGCGAACACCTGAGTACAGGGAGGATAAAAATAAGAGGCCAGTGGTTACATGGTTGTGTAACAGCTGCCTCCTTCAACTGATTTTGTAAACTGAGCCACAGGAGTATAATTGCTGATGGGATTACAGTCTGCTTGCATCTGCGAAACTCTTAAAACCGCACAACGCTATGATGTGATGAGACATTTGGCATTTTTAATGCTCCTGTGTCCCAGGCTGAGTGACTGAATTTCACATTTCACATTCAGGTTGAAAACACTTAAGGAATTCTACTGCAGGAGATTCTTTCAAACATGGTAAATTTTTCCTCACACAAGAAACAACAGCTAACAAGTGGTCTTAGACGAGTCCCAGATGGTCAAGGGAACAGTTTGGGCTACCAAAGCAGGGACAGACAAAAAAACAGTTCACTATTTTGATAACTGCTTACTTTAAGTCCTTTATGAGTCCCTAGGGAGGACAATGTTCGTTGTTCTGTCGGTCCAACGCTTTGGTAAAGACTGAAGTATCTCAGCAACTACTGGGTGAACTGCTATGAAAATTTGGCTCAAACATTCAAGATTCCTTCAGGATGAATCACAAGGACTTTGGTAAACCACTGATTGTTCATCTAGGACCATCATAGGTCAGGTTTTTAGTTTATGACTATATGCATTGACTACATGCATGCAAAATTATGTTATGTTTGGTTACACATAGCAAAAGCTAAGATGGTGAACTTGGTAAAAATTATACCCGCCAAACATCACCATGTTAGCATTTTGGTTTTGAGGAGGTTAGCATCTTGACGTTCTCAAAGTACCACCGCGCCTAAGTACAGGCTCGCAGAGCTGCAAACCAGGCTGTCACTCTGAATGCAGGCCTTTTCAGTAGAAGCAGGCAGCAAAGCTAGCTCAGATTCTGTGTTTAAGTCTATGAGGTTGCAGAGATAATCTGCTTAGCCTAGCACAACTGTGAGGATCGTTCTATGCTCTCTCCATGATATCCAAATAGACCAAGGCCTTAAAATACTTCTGCTGGTATGCCCTGGTGACTGAGAAGATTAGTAAGCTGGCCTGGGAACCCATCCCAGAGGCTTGGGGACCAGGAGAGCAGGAGTATGTTTTGACTAACTGTACAGGAGAAACTAAATGGTTGGAGGTCTCTGCTCTCTACCTTCCAGTAAAGTTATAGCCTTTGTGATTTTATTGCTTAATTAAATTTTAATTGTGATTTTAGCACTGTAGCTCTGCTGCTGAACACATCATATCAATCACAGGATTTAATCTAGTTTTCTCCCCTAGTGGTAATTTTTATAAAGTCATTGAGGAGCATCACTATAAAACACAGTGCAACTTTAATTTTCTACCTGACTATTTTAATATTATTCTTTCTAACTGCAGTTAATACAGAAACCATGAACTTTCTTACTAAAAAATATATTCCTTTTTTAGTTTCCAAGACTTTGACTCCCTATATATCAATTCTGCTCAAACTTTTATGAGTTGTTTCATCACCTTCACAATATGTTGTCCCATTCTGTCTCCTCTCCTTCCTGTTTGTCTTCACTGAACCATCTGGAAAAACTAATAAAATACTGAATGGGTGCAGGAGGCCTCTGTGAGTTCAGGACAAACAACAGAGAGAGAGCGAGAGATTGGCCTCTTTAATTTACTGCTCTGCAATATGATTGTTTTTAGTGTCGGATGGAGGCTGATAAAGGCTCCAGTGCTGATGGGAAGGGCCGGGGGATATAAATAAATAAGGCAGTGAGACATGCCCTTGTTTTCTCTTCTTTGACTTGATGCCATCGGCGTGGGATTGGGGCACAAAGACACGCTCAGTACAGTTGTCAGCGCTGACCCCTGACTGACATATACACACACACACACACACACAGACTGATGTTTAACCCAAATCATGTTTTATCCTCTCCATCATTTCAGGACTTAGAAAAAGAAAGAAGTTTATGAAGCATCCAGTCCTCTGAGATTTGTTCAAAACACACACGATCGACACTACTGATACATCGTCCTTATCTATTCAGAGAACCTTTTCCCACTTAATACGTTTAATATTTGGATTCTGTCCCGTTATAAGAATGAAATCACAGCTGAAACAATTGGTCAGTTCATTGATTAGCTGAAATACATCAAATTAATTGGCGGCTATTATCATGATCGATTGAAATTACAAACCATGTCTGGTTCCAGCTTCTCAATTGTGAAGATTTTCTTTTTTTCTGTCTTATATTGCTGTAAACCCATTTGGGGCTTGTACTCTTAGTGAAAGAAAACAAGACATCTGAAGACATCACCTTGAGCTTAAGGAGATTGTGAAGGACATTTTTTCACATTTTCCTTGCATTTTATAGGTTACAGAAGTTTGATTCATCAGTCAATAATAAAATTGTTACTCTCAGCCCGCTACAAAATATAGCCAGACCACAGTTAAGTAATTAGTCTTAGGTCATGTAGGCAGGCTAGAAACACAAACCTTGAAATTGAGATTCAAATGAAATTATATTAAATTAAAGCTTCTTCTTTCAAGCCTCTACCGCTGTGTTTGCAACAAGTCACAAAGTAGCACTTAAATGTCTTCAATATAAATGTTATGTCCACCCCATCTGGAGCCAGACAAGACAGATGAGATGTTTACTCAAACTAACTCCTGTAGAAAACAAAAAAGCTCTGTGTGATGCTGTTACAGTTGGCTGTCAGCATGTCAACATCATGCATCTCCTGATGTACTAACGTGCCTTTAACGGAGTGACATTCAACAGCAGTGCAGGATTATAGTACTACACGTGTTACACATCTTCTCATGGGTCATACATAATCCATGTGGAGTACTCTGTGTATTATCTGAATTTGCTCTCTGAAGAATCGCCTCATAACAGCGGAAACAACTGTGTGCCAGTGAAGCAGGTTTGGATGGAGGCTGATACCTCTCACTGATGTGATCATAACATATATATATTCTAATACAATCACTGTGTGTGAGAACTAAAGTTGACTTTTTTGTTCAACTAAACTGATCTGTTGATTATTAAATTAGTCGATCTACAGAAAACGAATGGGCCACTATTTTGATACCGAACTGATTGTTTAAGCTATTTTTCAAGCAATTTTTTTTAATCGTTGCTAGACAAGCAAGACATTTGTAGACTCAATTTGGGCTCTGGTAGCGTGTGACAAGCATTTATCCACTCTTTTCTGACACTTTATTGACCAAATAATTATCACATAATGTGGCAGATTATTAGATAATGAAAACAATGGTTAGTCACAGCCCTAGAGATGTCAGGCTTTGATTGAGCAAGCAAAAACTCTACGCACTTCCTAATGACCAAATTACAATATAGAAAAAAGTAAGTGGGTAGCTGTGGCGATAAGACCACCTAACATAAAGTAAGCAGTAAGTATTTAAGTAGAACAACACACTGCCATTAGTGCCACATCAAACAGGTGAACGTGTCTTGGACCTGTTCGAAGCAGGACATTTTATAAAAATTTCCATCAGTTCCCAAGAAGAGGAATAATACTCATCTTGGTGGGTGGAAATCCTTTTCTGCGGGAACAAGGATGTTGCTGAAGAGCTGACGCAAATTTTCACCCTGGGCTGCTTTGCACTAAGAAATCCCTTTGGCAGAATAACAAATTGCATAAACGACCAGATGACTACGGAAACTTATCAGAGATTCAGACAGGTTCCAGCAGCAGAAAACTGTAACAGAACTGACAAGTCAGGGCGAGACTGTCTGCATAACCTCAGTGTGTGTCTTTGGTGTTTGCCCATCTTTTATCAGTTTATCTTTCAATCTGCCTGGCTGCGACTTCACTTCATCTGTCTCTATGCTTCTCAGCATGTTTGTGTATTTACAATATATTTCTCTGCTGTCATGCTGGCTATTCATCAGTCCTGCCAGGGGTCGTTCGAGGTCACCGAGCTGTCCATTCTGGTCATTTCTGGGTGTCATCACAAAAGGCTACGTGCCACGAGTCTCACCAGCCAAAAGGGCCCTTGTGTCCCAACAAAAAAACCTTTGTTATGTAATTCACTGATGGTGCCGCTGCTGATGCTGCCTTTAACAAAGGTCGAGAGCAGGAGCAAGACAGAGAGGAGGAAGAAATACGAGGTGGGGGTGGGGGGTGGGGGGGGTCAGACAGGGACACGGAGTTAGCCAAAGGAACAGAGAGAGGGAAGAAGCAGTGTGCGTCCCTTTAGTGCCGGATGAGCTGTGTCTCATACACTGCTTACGAGCTGCACGACACAATTTCTGTACTTGATGTACTTTCATCCTGCTCTTCATTCACTGTTACGCCAAGGCTAGCAGCACACAGCAGCATGACATCACTGACTAGAGGAAGAAAAAAGCTCCTCTCTGCTCCCCCCCTATCAAATCTCACTGATGAAGCCATGCATCCCAGGTGTGTGCCTGTGCGTGTGGTTATTGTTGCTACACCTTATCTGTACTTTCTTCCAATCTTCCCCTGTTGGTCTTGTCCAAACAGGAAGGAAGGTTTATAGAGGATGATGCCTGTTTTCAGGTGCTCTTGACACATATGTTACTATATCTCTTCAAAAAAAAAAAAGGAAAAAAAGCCCTCACGCTCTCCTCATTCAGGTGTCTGCATCATTTCTAAGGCATTTCTGAAAGGCTACCAGATGACAAAGAGGCCCGGGCCTGCGAAACTGTGGGCACGGCACATTGTAAACAACTTTTGTTTATGCATACAAGTCCTGGCTGTAAAGGATCACCTTTCGAGGCCAGCGAGTCTCTGACCCCCATCGTTGATCAATGTATCTTGACCCCTCAGGCGATCAATACCTATCTGCGTGCACGCTCTGCAATGAAAACAGACTGCACGGAGAGGACAGGTTCCGGCTTGATAAGGGTTTCTGATCTTGAACTGCCCATATGCACTCACGTGGACTTTATTTTGCAGCTGTTTTGGGGGGGAGAGGGAGGGAGGGGAGGGAGGTCTCAGCATTTCCGCCTGCTCCTCTACCTGCCACCGACTTGTACAGGACGGCAGAGTGACGGAGAACGCGTGTATTAGTGATTAACGGGATAAATCCACGGACCGTGGCGCACTTTATCTGGGGCAGAACTTCAGCCACCACACGGTGCACAGATGGTGGGGATGCCTCGGCACGGTAATGCTGAGAGCGCAAACACACACGTGCGCGCGCTCACGCACACGCACACGCACACACACGCACACCACCCACTTTTAAAGCTGTTCACATCTGCAATGACTTTGGCAGATCAATGCGAATCAGGTGACGGGCCGCGTCGGGGTTCACGATCACACGAGCGCGTTGCACGACGACCCGCATTGATCACCGCAGACGCGCACGGCCGAGATAAGGCGCGTGCACGCGGATGATGGCGCATACGTTGCGGGACCCGCCACCGTAAACAGCGATAACCGCTAGACAAGGTAGGTCCGCTGCGGGTCGGAGAGATCAGCATCCCGTCCGCGGAGAAAACATCAGTCCACGCGTGGAGAGGAGTTATGACAATTGTCTGAGGCGCGCTGACAGGTTACACAAAAACACCAAACTTGTCTTTTAGTTTGGGTTTTACCGCACGCGTCCCCTCTTGTCGCTGTTATTAAATGTCGCATCGATAAAGAGAGAAAGTACCGGACAAGCAGTACACGGCCACATAATAAGCTCCCACGGAGCGGCACGAAAAACAGTGCGTAACAACAAATGCAGCCCAGTGGAAAAATAACGCAGAGCGAATCCCCTTTTACCTTTGAAGGGAAGAAAAGCGGATCTCCACGTAGCCCAGAAAATGTCGCACCTCCTCGTTTTCCCGGTGGCGGTGCCAAGTCTAAGCCCCGCTTCGCATTCCTCCCCGGGCGACTCTCCTCTGCTCTCCGGCCCTGGCAACTCCTGCAGAGACGCAATGTTTTGACGCGCAACGATGCCCAGCAGAGTTTAGAAGAGACAGAGAGCGGCGGGGCGGCCAGCCTGAGCGAGAGAGCTCACCCCCTGCCTACTTCCGCGTTCGTAGGAAAACCGCTTTTTCCGATTAGAGCGGCTTCTTTCGTTGAACGGGACAAAGTCCTTTTTTTCGCCCTGAGTTTTTCTTTCTTTTCGTTTTGTTCTTTTTAACGTGGTCGTTTAGAAGCGTGACTTTCAATGGCCGTGACTCCCACTGTTGTAACGCCTGGACATATTTCTAGCTAATGTCGTACAACGCCAGTTCGCGCATGCTCAGTATAAATATAACTCCTGTAATGACTATTAAGGGAGTTATTGTATCAGTTATACGCTGTTTGTATCGTCATTGTTGTTTTTATTTTCTTATTTTGCAAATGTAGTTCTTAACAAATGTGCCACTTCACGCGTTTCTGCACGCTGTAACACAACGTTACAAAACGGCAGCAACTATTATAACCGGGCGTCCGAAGAGATAAAAGATTTCAATCGTTTATTGACAGTGACAAAACTTCTCTTTTGCATAAAACGGCGATAGGAACAATGCACTTTAATCGTTTTCCTTCTAGTAGTCGCATACTCAATGCTTTACACTAATAAATAGCTAAAAACTACATGGATTGTTGACACGACAGGTCGTTCGCGTACACGCCGGGGGGGCGTCAACCATCCCGACGGGACGAGTCCACACTCTTTGGCGAAAATCACACCGGCCGTCGACTCGGTGATTAAAGTGACAGCCGCCTCAGCCAATCAGCGACCCGATACAGCATAGCAACACTGCGCCCATTGGTTGTAAATAGAGGCGATCAACCAATAGCGTCACCGGATTCCCGTTATTTTCACTGGGCTCTCTAGGAAGTAAACGAGTTACCCGCGAGTGTAGTTTTTATTGAAAAGTGCACACGAAGAGCGAGTGAGACCAAATCCTTTCTCGTACGGGACAGTAGAGATTATTTTCTTGTGATAAAACATGATCAGCTTTATTGACTTTTCCGGTGCAGGGGAAAACTTCGTAAAACTCTCGTCTGCAGCGCCGCCTCCTGCCAGTCTATAGGTGCTCACCAGATATTTATCCGTATTAAGCGGCAAATCTTCCAAAAGACCAAAAACAACAGTATGAGGCTGTTATTCTATTACACACACACCACTACTATAGCAATTTTTTAATTTTTTTTTACTGATTTTAATGAAAATGAACTTTTACTTTTTCTTTAAAATAAGGTCTCGTCAAATACCATGTGGGATGAGGCATTTTGATAGATGCGAGCAGCCAGATCCTTCAACACTGGCTCTGTCAAACTCACAACATATTCAAACTCAACAGTTTATCAAGTATTCATTCGAGCATGCAAAACAAATGTACACTCAGTACTGCACAGGTTATGTGATCAAAATATTCTAGAGTATATTCATTAAATCTCATTGATGGATCACAAGGCTTTCGTAAAGAATAATGATTTCGATATGTACAGGTGTTTAAAAAAAAAATAAAAATCAGATATCTGATTTACACCTGTTCAGTTTTCACTAGTACAGAATGACAGAAAAAATACTGAATTAAAACAATACTATTTGACTTTAAAACACCAAACAATGTACAGTACATTCAACCATCCTACATTCATTACTGAACCTCAGTTTGTTATCACAAATTTGAAAGAGAGAATGTCAGTGGTATGATAATCCTGATATTCTTCACACGTTCAAACTGTGACACCCACAGTAAGGAAGTGCTAGTCAATTGGTGTCTTTAATAAATTTTAATTTCAAATGACTTAAATACAACTATCAATCAACATGTGTCAGTACCTCTGCTTTGTTGCCAGTACGCTTTAAAGCCACCACAATAACAGTGTTCATATTTCTTGAATATGAAATTCAATGCCTATAACAATCACATTAACACAGGTTATTTGTTGTGCAAAATTCCTCTCTCAGATTCATTATTAAAGGAAAGACATCTCCGTAATTCTATTTGATTCAGAGACTAAGCAACTACACGTAAACATACGTTTAGCTATGCGACATACAACCCATTGCCTATAAAAACAACATATAAAAACAGTGTTTTGTTTTTTACAGAAGGATCCACAGTTGGACTGAATTTGCCTATGCTCAGACTTGATATGGAGCAGTAGCACTTCCAACCTCAATACTCACACCATTTATTTGATACTAAAACTCAGTGGAGCTGAAGACATGTGTTTGCACCTTGTTATTTACAACAACTTTTTGTCTGCATCCGGCACATATAAAAATATCCTACAACTGCTTAGATTTGAGTGTTATTTCATTAGATAAGTGACAGTCAGATTGTAAAAAAATAAAATAATGGACCGCAGACATTATAAAGCATCTGGCAAATTAAAAATACATGTCAACATAAGGCTGCATCTGCTGCTGTTTGTCCTAGCACAATTACGTGATACGTTTATACCTCAAAACTGTCAATTACTTAGAGACAGTAAAAAAGCTTAAATAAAGTCTTTACATTTATAAAGCTTAAAAAATATATTTTCAAGTCAAAAGTCATGTATCTGTTGTGAAATTCAAGACCGATAAGACTTACAGACAGCATGTTTCAATGGCCGTTTGTTGCATTTTACAGATATACTTTAAAGATTAAATAGCTGTGTAGTACTAATGCTAATCTCACACTGTTGTCTAGGTGTGCAGCAGGGGATTAAAGAACGTGCACAGACCACAAATCAAAGAATATAATGATGTACAGCAGGTACAGCATGTGTCTTTATGGGATTTAAAATACAAAAGCCTGTGTTACCAGTAAGACAACTAGGTTCTCAAATCAGTGCAGGATGCAGAACATGTAGTGACAGAGGTTCCTACTGACTGTAAAACAGTGTGAGACTAGCCGCCCTGCTGGAATGCATGCAGTAAAGTGGTTGTGTGTTGTGAGGGGCTAGTCTGCCCAGTCAGTCAGGTTGAAGGATAAATACTGTTGTGGGCGTGAGGTAGATTTGGCAGGTCACTGGAGCTTAGAAATGCCATTCCTGTCCATGAAGTCTTTAAGCCTGGTGGGAAAATCTGTCATAACTCCCGTGGCTCCCAAGTCAAATGCCCTTTGGAAGTCCTCCTCGTCATTCAGCACCCATATGTACACCTGAAACCAGACACACTACTTGTATGGTTTAATCGCACAAAACACATGGCGGAGGCAGTCACACTAGGCTCATGAATGCTTCGCTTCTCTTAACAGCCATGTTGGCAGCCATACTGGCCTATTTTTTAACTTTTAGGAAACTTGGACATTTCCCAGTTACTGTTTTAAACAGACACAGCAGCTACAACAAATAATAAACAGCTCTCAGCACAAAGACAGGCCCAGTATAAATGTTCTGTAGTATGGGAAGTTTTTAAGTCATTCTTGAAAATAAAGATAATTCAAGGACAGTGATTAACCGTGACAAAGTTCTTTACATGTATCTAATTTCTCAACTATGTACACATCAACAATGGATACACTGTTGTATGTAAAATAAAATCCTATATAAAAAAAATATAATGTAAACAAAAAGGTCTTGAGCTTAAAGAAAGAGTAAAAAACGAGAGAAACCCTATGATAAACTTGCTTAATAGGGAAGTGGCCATTGGTCATTATTATTCCTACACAATGTGCATTTATCAATATGCACCCACTATTGATTCAATTATCTCTATGTAGAGGTGTTTTTTTTCCTCATTTGTGAGACAGCTATAAAGGGTAGATAACAGCGTTTTACCTGTATTCCTCTGGCAGTGAGATGCTCAAACAGAGTTTTCCTCATCAGCAAACTGCAAGAGAAAAACTCATCAGCAAGGAGAAACTGCAAATATAGAGAAGGTAAAGAGAAGTTAAGTGCTGTAGTTGTAAACAGAGTCAACAAGTTTTAGCGGTTCTCTAAATAAAAATGTAAATGATGATCGAAAAAGTCCAGTTATATAGGTGTAAAGGTTGAAAACAGGTATTTTATAACCACCAACGGATTGAGCTACTAAAACTAAAATTAAATTGATAGAAGGCTTTTATATATTTGGACAAAGAAATGACTCACCTGTCTGCCACCCAAGTGATGAATCGCTGACTCCTTGTTAATCTGTCAGGATCCTTTAGTCTGCAGATTTACACAGAAAAATAAAATACTTGAAATACTGAAAAAAGGCACTGGTCTGGTTGCCACATCCAGACTTGACAAAAATTTGTGTTCGGAAATTTCTCAAATAATCTATCATTGCTTGTTCACTTTTGCATTAGCAGTCGAGTGATCTGCAAAAATTAAAAGATATAGCTAACACAGACTAACAGACACAGCCTGTAACAGCTGAATGGAGGACAGGTGCTGGGGACTGTTGACATTCATTCTAGGAAACATAGGAAATCATTAACTGATGTAGATGTAAATGTGACAGGCTGGAAGAAAATGTACACAACAAATGTCAAACAACAATTCCTAATCACATAATAACTTGTTGAGAACATTGAACACAACAGATTGATGATTAATGTGTGCACAATAAAAGTGTAACAGGGTTTGAGAGGCGAAATTGTATTAAGCAACTATCTACGATGATATAAATACTGTAGAACAACACAACTGTAATAAAGGAAACCACTTAATCCTTAATGAATGTTCAGCATGTATAATCTACTTTGCGACCTTGATCCTTATGATCCATTAATACACACCCTCCTGGCAAATTGTGTGAATGATTCTCTTAATGCCTTAATTAGGAAGTGAGATCATGTTTCAAACAGCACTGAGGCCCAGATAACACAGACAGAAAGGACAAACTGCAAAGTGAAGGGGGGCACATCTGAGCCAGGAACGACTGATACCTCGTGATTTTATTTTAAAGCCTAAAATCAAATATTTATAGTATTTTTGATGAAAGAAAAGAAACTAAAATCATTAGTTTAAGATTAAAAAAATTGCTCTAATATCAATACTAAACCAAAGTTCTGACTTTAGGAAGCAATAAATTAATGCATGCATTTTGGCAAACAAGTCTTAGCACATGGTCCACTTTTCCAGAGCTTTTAACCACACCACGTGGCCTTCATCTACCTATGGAGTTGGCCCACAGAAGAAGGTAAAGACCCTCCTGTCTCTGTTCAAGGTTTGTCTGGTGTCTGTCTTTGATGATGTGTCTTATCTGCTGATGAAGGCACAAGACGTGGCTGAAAGATCTGGAAATTTCCCTGGAATTAGACCTTGTATTAAGATTAAACTACTTTTCCCAAGGTCCATAAAGATCCTTGAAGCTCGATTCCACACACTGCACAGTGTTCAATCTGGTGAACACGATATCACCATTTAAGTAACATTTTTTAACAATAAATGGAGATCAAATTGTAGCATTAAGAGAAAGGGTCTCTGCAGCTAACTCTTGAGCGGCAGCTAAAAAATGTTGTGAATGTCATTTGAACCTTTTAAAATCAGACTTAATCTGAGAAAGAATTGTAAGTATTGAGAAGTTTTTGTTTTCCTGAGACACACTGCCTGTATCAGCTTGGCCTGTTAACTAAACAGTAAGTTTGTTCAAGTTTATGTTTTAGAGTTTGGGGCAGAATTACATCTTATTCCTGCTGTTACCCTCTAAAACCTATTACACTTGGCCATATAGACCATTTTTTAGATGGGTTTGAGCCCAAATGTGGGTCTTGCCACAGTAAATAGGGGAAAAAAATCTTAATCCTGTGAAACAGCCCTCAACTAGTGACCTACTGCAATCAAATGTTATGCTCTGTGGACTAATGCTGATCACCTCCAGTGGAATGTAGTGTTACTGCCTGAGCTTACAGGCAAACTAGAACTATAGAGGACTTGTATCTGTGTCATGTTGTACGACAACCATGACCAAACAATAAGACTATGGGCCCCTGTAGAGACATGTAAAAGCCTCCCGGCCCACTGTCAGAGCAAGACCCTAGATTCAAACACGTGTCTTTTTGGTGCTTATTGTTTCTGTGATGTTGTTTTGCATCTCTTTTTGTTTTTTATTACTTCCACGGTCGTTATGTAATCACCCATGTCTGTTTGTTTATCTGTTAGAAGGATACTGAACCGATTTGCATTGAACTTGGTGGACGGATGGGGCAAGGGCCAGGGAAGCGCCCAGTACATTTTGGATCAGACCCGTATCATATACTATGAATATGAAGTTTTTTCTCTTAAGTCTGGTGTATGGCCTTGAGGTCTGTGTTCTACTGAGCAAATTTTCTTGTTTATCTCTTTTGTCTTTATTTTTTGTAGTCCTCGTTGTTGTTGTTTTGAGTGTCTTCATAGTCGTCTGATGGACATCACAACTAGAATTGTTAAGTCACTTCAAACAGACCCTAGCCCAGAGGGTCCCTGACCTCTTATGCCCTTGGGCCTGTTTCCAAGAGGCTCATTTAGTAATCCATTTGTAACAACAACCTGTAGAGCACAGTGCTACTCTCTACTTTTTCCAGGAGCTGATCCAAGCTTAACTTGGATCTCATTTCCCTCTTTATTTTTATGTATGCACTTACTTGGTGATAATGGAGGGCATTGGGATCTCTAGGAACTGCTCCTTGAGAGGAACAAAGGGGAGAAGGCCGGTGTAGAAGAGGCCCAACAGCTGCAATACTCTGGGAAAGCTGAACAGCACTGGAATTCGAGGGTTCTGCATAACCCAAGCATACAACCAGGATTCAGGGTCAGTTACCTAGTGATTTATTAATTATTTTAAGCAACTCATAGCAATAAGTGATGATATGAGTCTATATGTTTAAAAGGACTCTTGAGATGATTTGTTTGTTTCTATACCTGGTGAAAAAGATGAATATTGATTGCCCTAAGCAATGGATACAAAGTTATTTATGTTATATAAATATCTTCATATATGAAATTTTCTCTACAGTGAGCCGCCCACAGTATAGGAAAGATAACACTCTTTTTCTCTCCTACAGCACCTTATTCCCATCATTGTATGCCTACATAAAAAGAGTATTAGTAGTGATGCTACGTTGTCATTTGTTATCATTGATGATACACTTCCTGAAATGACGGAACCAAATGTGAAATCAACATATTATACTGACAGTATGCAAATAAATAATACCAAATAAATTAATAAGCTCTATATCCAGTTGTCATTAAAACAGGGCCAAACATCTATCAAAGTACCTCTTTGTAACACTTCTTGACAATCTGGTTGCTGGCGTTGCCCCACACAGTCAGATGCTCTCTGTCATATTTAACAACCAGCTCAGAGACCTGCCAGGATTAAAAACTCATTAATATAAAAACACATACAATTAATATATGTCACACAAGGATGTGAAACATGAATCAGAAATTACTGACATTGGATTTTGGCTACTAAAGAGCAGATAGTCCTTAAAGTTAAAATGTTCAGTTACATGGGAAACTGACGACGACAAAATGACAATGATGGATCTCTGCTTCAGTGTCTGCTGTTTACTTACACTTTTTGATACACAATGAGGTATCCAACGATGCTTTTTTTTTTAAGGACATTCAAGTTATAAAGCTGGTAATCAGTGAATAGTAACTGATGTTAAATGGATATGCCATGAAACAGGAAAACAAAAGCGAAAGAGAGAGAAAACTGGAAGCGATATCTAAGAAGCTTAAACACCAAAAGACAACAAACACACACACACACATGTCCCCTGACCTCTTATGCCCTTGGGCCTATTTCCAAGAGGCTCATTTAGTAATCCATTTGTAACAACAACCTGTAGAGCACAGTGCTACTCTCTACTTTTTCCAGGAGCTGATCCAAGCTTAACTTGGATCTCATTTCCCTCTTTATTTTTATGTATGCACTTACTTGGTGATAATGGAGGGCATTGGGATCTCTAGGAACTGCTCCTTGAGAGGAACAAAGGGGAGAAGGCCGGTGTAGAAGAGGCCCAACAGCTGCAATACTCTGGGAAAGCTGAACAGCACTGGAATTCGAGGGTTCTGCATAACCCAAGCATACAACCAGGATTCAGGGTCAGTTACCTAGTGATTTATTAATTATTTTAAGCAACTCATAGCAATAAGTGATGATATGAGTCTATATGTTTAAAAGGACTCTTGAGATGATTTGTTTGTTTCTATACCTGGTGAAAAAGATGAATATTGATTGCCCTAAGCAATGGATACAAAGTTATTTATGTTATATAAATATCTTCATATATGAAATTTTCTCTACAGTGAGCCGCCCACAGTATAGGAAAGATAACACTCTTTTTCTCTCCTACAGCACCTTATTCCCATCATTGTATGCCTACATAAAAAGAGTATTAGTAGTGATGCTACGTTGTCATTTGTTATCATTGATGATACACTTCCTGAAATGACGGAACCAAATGTGAAATCAACATATTATACTGACAGTATGCAAATAAATAATACCAAATAAATTAATAAGCTCTATATCCAGTTGTCATTAAAACAGGGCCAAACATCTATCAAAGTACCTCTTTGTAACACTTCTTGACAATCTGGTTGCTGGCGTTGCCCCACACAGTCAGATGCTCTCTGTCATATTTAACAACCAGCTCAGAGACCTGCCAGGATTAAAAACTCATTAATATAAAAAACACATACAATTAATATATGTCACACAAGGATGTGAAACATGAATCAGAAATTACTGACATTGGATTTTGGCTACTAAAGAGCAGATAGTCCTTAAAGTTAAAATGTTCAGTTACATGGGAAACTGACGACGACAAAATGACAATGATGGATCTCTGCTTCAGTGTCTGCTGTTTACTTACACTTTTTGATACACAATGAGGTATCCAACGATGCTTTTTTTTTTAAGGACATTCAAGTTATAAAGCTGGTAATCAGTGAATAGTAACTGATGTTAAATGGATATGCCATGGGAAACAGGAAAACAAAACGAAAGAGAGAGAAAAACTGGAGAAGCGATATCTAAGAAGCTTAAAACACCAAAAGACAACAAACACACACACACCTTCTTGATGAGCATGTCATTGTTGACCTTGATGTCAATGTTGACAGGGGTATTAGGAAAGGCATCAAAAACATCTCTGAGTAGAGGGATGCGTTTGTCCTCTCCCCCTTCACAGACACACTCTGCACAGACAAAAAGACCAGGACAAGAACTGACTAGGTGAACTTTACATTAACAAAACATTTGCGTATTTCTTCCTATGCACACACGGTACCTCAAATATACATGTACACGTTGCTGAACAATCTGAGGAGCAAACTGACAACTGATGATGTTGTGAACATATTTGCACATGTGTGGTGTTAGCATTGTAGTAATTACACCTGTCACAATATTTGATGCTCACCCCTCTGAAAAGTTACACCCAGCTTGCAGAGATATGGAGGAAGCTCCTGCAAAGAGCACACAGCAGTCAGTGGTTAACAGACAAGAATTACAGCCTTCAGTCAGAGGCTCAGAGCCTGTGACGGAGTGTGTTCAACAATACTTACCGTCAATATAAAAAGAGAAAGGAACCCAGCAAGGACACGGCAGAGAAAGAATAATGTGAAGAACTCTGTGCTTCTCTTTACTACAAAGCAAAACATCACTAAAACTGTGAGCTAATCTTCAGGTCCATGAATATAATTTTTGTATCAAATTAGTTAGTGGCACTTCTAGATGTCATCTCTGACTTACAAACAGACACAAATACTGGAAGTAAAAATTGAAAGACTTCTCAGGAAAACAAAGATCTTTATTTCACTATGCATCAAAAATCCAAACTAGGGGTTGGCTATTACGTTCAACCAAGGAACAGTTTTTTTAAGCATTGTTCTGTGGTGGGCCAACATTTTACAGGCAGTGGAGTAGTAGGCATCTACTGTAACTTGTAGATGTTTAATGTGTTTGAGTATTTTGTTCCATTTATATTTGTTTTGGGATTGTTTTCTGAATGCAGATGTCATTTCTCCATTAGAAAGTGGGGGCTAACAAAGCCAAACAGTTATACTAAATACTCATTTGGCAAAAAAAAAAAAAAAATTAAAAAATGGCAGCAGCCTGCTTTAACAATAGTTGAATTAAAGTGCTGTTTTTAATGTTACTGCCTTAGTGTTTTTTAAAATTAGCAGGTTATTTCTGTTAGACTGCCACCGATTTGTGTTTGAGATACAAATTGTTAACTATGTTATAATGTCTTCATTATTGGGATTTACGTAAGCTTTGTATATTCATCATTACATACAGTAGATTTATGAGAATTGATGTTCTGATGCAGACTATTAAAGCAAAAACCTTAGCTTTTATTGTAGAGTGACATATTTTTTTTTTTTGGAGGGCTGGATTTGGCCCACAGTCCACTATTTGGCTACCACTGGTGTAAACCATCAAAGATGTGTCTAATAGAAAAGAACAGAGACAGTAGGTGACCAACTGACTGACCCGTATTTCTGTTGGATCTGTTTTTTTTGTTTGTTTCTTTGTTTTTTTGTTGTTGTTTTTCTTTTTTTCTTTTTTTTTAAATCAGACAGAAGTTCATCATGTGGCATAATCAGGTGGTATGGACCTCACCTGATCGTCTTACATGATTCATCACTGTGGTTACCTCATTTACACAAGACCTCTTGACCTCTGTCCCTTTTTATGTGTTAGTGGAGAAGGCAAAATAAACTATTACTAATAAAGGATCCAACTGATTAAATACTCATAACATTTCCTTTTTAAAGGGGCTTAGAAAAAGGAAAATTTACAGCAAAGCGATTCATAGAGCTGGAGAGGAGATAAAAAATAATAAAACAGTATTGATTTCTCCTGCAGGTATGGAAGTGGAATGCCAAAAGAGATATTTCAGAACAATAACTCACAGCGTAGGCCATGTCGGAGATTTTTGCACTGATGCCAGTGGCCCTCTTCAAGTTGGCATCATGCGAAACCACTACCTGTTCGTCTTTCGTCAGGTGGCAGTCCAGCTCCAGCATGTCTGTGCCAAGATCCACAGCGCTGCATGAACCAACACGCAATACACGCACGGTATTTATCAAAACAAGTGTGGATAAACAGAGAGACAAACTAAACAAACACTGATCACAAACTGACCACTACTGAATTCAGATGACACTCACTGCCCCCAGTCACAAGTACAAGCACAAGTTATGTTTCACACATATACACAAAAAACATCCAACCCCTTTTCTCATTATAACTAAAGCTTCTACTCACTGTTTGAAAGCTGCCATAGTGTTTTCCAGGTTTTCTCCTGCCCCTGTAATTCAAAAAGTAAACACTAAGTATTATACAGTGTTTTCTTTATACCTTTACATACTGTGGGAACTGCAGCTGGAACACCCCCCTCATTGCTATAAAAGCACACACAAGGACATCCATGATCTATTGGGTTTCCTATACTGACATTTTATTTGTGCATTCTGTAGGTATCAACTTTCTTGGATTTATTTACTGTATATGTACCTTTATTTTCCTTTTTTTAAGTTTCTGTAACAAAAAAAAACAACAAAATCACACAGTCTTTGTTTAGCTAATGACAGTCCTGTCTGATGAGCAAAAACACAATTGCTGATTAATTATCACTTAATAATTACCACAACTATGTCATAAGTGACATATGCTGATATTAATACAGTATTCAGACAAGGGACATTTTAAATAGTAGCATGTTGTATCATTTATTCATAAATTAAATCACTTTCTGCATAATTAGATAACTACTAAAAAACTTGTTAAACTTCAGTGAATAAGTATACTAGCAGGATAAACTGTCATGCACCCTATTGGTTGAGGGGGATTTTGGTTGAAAGGATAATCAAAGAATGGTAAATACTGAGATCTGAATGAGCACCACCGACTCACCTCCACGGTGGGAAATGTGTCTGCTGAGGAAAGTTTCTCGCTTCCTCCGGTGCAAAAGAGTTGGACATTTCAGCAGCAGTGCAGAGGTGAGCACATAGCCCGTTACCGTGGACAGGACATACACAGCTGCACACATGTCCTTTCAGTCTGCTGCAAAACAAACAAAACCCAGTTAACATCTACAGCAAAGCAGGATTTCAACATTCACAGTCGGTTTCAATCTTTGTCTAAGCCAAGAAATATTGAGCTGGGTCCGGGGGGGAAAACCTGGAATAGCTAGTGCAGAGTTGCCACTAATAAGTATTTCCAAATGATCAATCACTGGATTAAAAATATTTTAAATGATTACTGTCCAGAGTGAATCCTTAAAGCTCCTTACTTAGCCTGACCAATAGCTAAAACCCCTAACCTCGGGCTACAACTAACAGTTATCTCTCTCACTTTTACCTGTTAAGTGTTAGGTATTTTCTTATGTTTTTGCTATGCCATGGGGTTTTTTTTCAACATCGATTCATAAATTTGCCAGTAGACATTTTTGCTCTTTCGGAAAAAATATACTAAAGAGCAAATAATCATTTCATCCAGGGGTTTAGAAAGACTGCACGTTTTCCCTGCTCTAATATATTAAGATACTGCATTTCATATGTATATTTTCACTGTCTCCTCAGTTTCTCATTGCACTGCCTTGTTGTGAAGCAATGAAGCGATTTATATTCAGATACTATATCATAAAACTTTTTTTTTTTTTTAAAACCATCCTCCCTCCTTAACGAACACACAGTTACAACAACTGTTAAATGACAACAACGTCGCCGGCGAACTAGCAAGATCAGGCTAACGTTAGCCGAGCCAGGGTCGAACTTACGGGACTAAATCTTACCTTTTTCATCAAAATGTTTTAATTTTATTCGTCTTTTGTCTTGAATGACCTAGGTGGTGTCCGGGGATATGCGGGGGAAAGCCACTCGGTGTGAAGATCGGGTGATGAACCGGCCTTTTGCTTTGCGGTCTCGGCTTCGCTCCGCACCACAGCTGTCTCTGCCGAACCGCGACCGGCCGCTGTCAGCCGGACGCGCATGCGCCGGCCCCCTGCTCCCGAACGTCAACAACAATGGCAACTTCCGCCGGAACATTTCGGAATAAAAGCGGCGCCTCGAACAATATCAAACTACAATTTGTTTTTGCAACTCTACCGAAAAAATAATTCCCGCAGTTTGTTTTTACTGAAACACGTAGTTGTGACGATATGTCTGAGGGCAGCTGAGATATACAGCGACGGTAGATTTATATATATATATATATGTATATATATATACAATCAAAGATAAATTTTACATCTGATATTTGAAATTGAAGTTCGAGTGTGTTTGTAAGTCCGACAATGAAAAGTAAAGTATAAAAAGTAACGCTGAAATGACAGATTGTTTCCTCAGGACCAGTATAGAAAAAAAAGGGTCATATGTTACGTGGATACTTAGCTGTATATCACACGCCTGTACATACTGAATACACTATAGCCTACTTGTACCTGTTCCAACATGTGTATTTATAGATTTTGTGTGTAATTATCCTCAATACTGAATAATAAAGCACTAGACTCACTAACCATGCACGGCCAGATTGATCTGTGGGGCAAAAATTGTTGCTGGCCCCAATTAACCCACAATGTACATGGAAGCCTATTTATTTCCCCAGGCACATAGGAACCAATCAGTACTCTGTAGCTGAAATGAATAGTTGATTAACTGACTGTTTGACTGACAGAAATGAATTGGCAACAATTTTGACATGTGATTAATTGTTTAAGTTAATTTAGAAATAATGCAAAGAGTTCACTATGTGCAGCTTCTCGAATGTGAACGTTTTATGAAGTTTCATAGTTCTCTATAATAGCACATTTTGGGGTTTAAGACTTTGTCAGATAAAATAACAAATCATAAACTGTTCTTTTGGGCCTCAACGAATAATGTTGGGCCTTTGTTCACTATTTTCTGATATCTTATACACTAAGCACTAAAGGAGTCACTGAAGTTACTAATTATTAAAGAAAATAGTTGCCAGACATATTGATAATGCAAATAATTTGTTGATTGAAGCCATACGGTGCCCCCATGATGGTATGCAGGTTTTAAAATTAAAAAGAACTCATAGAACTTTCATCACTAACTATTTAAATGAATCTAATTTGGCATATGTGCAGTCCAATTACAACAGCTAAACATCCCCCCTGGATTCTGGTCTCGTTTGTAAACGGAGTTGTAACTGGTTTACTCCACCAGATGTCGCTAATATGCAGCTGTATGAGTGACGAACAAATTATGCTCAAAGGTAAAATATGCAAAGAGGCAACATCTACCTAACAGGGACATGTGTGAACCATGGCAAAGGGAAATTGCAGACTTCTACTCTATGCATTATATACAACGTATACTACAATAACCGGATGCTTTTAGCTCTGTTAGTGATAACTGACCAACAAGAGAATTTCCAAAGAACAATGTCCAAGTGAAAATCTTGCACATTTGTACCAGTCAAAGTTCACTTTATGTAATAAACCATCCACAGAGATGTGATACACACCCCGAATAGCATTACATGCAAGTCATTTCTTGTTGGTTTAACAATTAGAGTTCCTTACCGGGTTTTATTTTAAGTGGGTCTTAATTTACTTAGTGAAATTGCTGTCACAATGCCTCAAGCTCTAACAGATGTTCTGGAGGAGTGGAAACGCCTGGAGGAGGAATATCAACAACTTCAGGTGAGCCCAAAATAAACTGACAGTATCAGATTGTTCACGTAATGCAGTTGCATAAGTCATATCCTTAACACACGGTTTGTTTGCTGTTGTGTTACTCAAAACATATGATAAAATATTTTTGATTAATCTATAAAACTGCTTGGTATTGGTAATGCTTGGTTTACATAAAGTTAAATATCTAGGTTTTTCCAGATTATAACCATATACATTTTCTTTGGTTAGTGATGCAATCCCATGTTCTTATGTCATCCAGGAGACACACAAAATGTACTTACAGAAACTGCATGAAATTTCCAAACTACAAAACAACTGCTCCTCCTCCATTTGGCATCAGCGAAAAAGACTGAAGGAGATGTCCAATCAAGTGAAAAAGTAAATGTCCACAAACACACACTTGCAAATTTGCTCGGACAGAGATTTATAGTTACATACAGAGATAAATACAGTACATTAGGTCCCATACAGTCATACACAAACACATAAAGGGGTGAAGAAATGCTACTGATATAGACAAAGTGGTCCTTCCTCAGGTCTAATTAACACATACTGTAAATGTTGTGCCGAGGATACAAACTTATCTTGTGCTCTTATTTCATTCATCAGATGCAGCAAAGAACTACCTGAAGAAGATGCTAAAAACGTGGATGAGATTAGAGAGAAAATCAAGACAAGACCAAACGCTTTCTTTGAAATGGAAGCTTTTCTTCCTAAGAAAAATGGGTGACGATTTCTTTTTAATGACAAAATTAGTGCGAATATCGTTGCTGTGATTAAAATACATAAAAACCGATCAATTAATTCAAAAAATAATTTAAACAAATTCAAATGGGGTGAAATTATTCTGATCGTATTGCAGGCTGTACCTCAGTCTGGTCCTTGGAAATGTGAATGTCACCCTTCTCAGCAAGCAGTCCAAGTGAGCAATCAAAGCAAACACACAACCTGAATATCCACTTTTTATTTGCTTGGTAGCATTCGTCTAGTTAAACTACAGTTTTCGGCCAGAATTTCTTTATATTTAGCTTTAGATTCAGTCAGTGATGCTCCAGTAGTCCATTATGCATCATGAATTTATATTGATGTCCCTTATTTCAATAGGTCAAACTAAGACAGGGCATTTCCTTGGCTGATGAATTTCTGCATATTTCATTAGTTCTGAAAGGTCTGATATTATATATGGAGTCCTGAATATATCCTATCTTTACTAGATTTGCCTACAAAGATGAATATGAGAAGTTCAAGCTGTGCTCCACAGTCATCTTGCTGCTGTTCTCTTTCATATGCTACTTCTTTGTGAGCTACAGGTATGCATCTGTATATCACACATCACAGTTGCTTCTTTATTACATGAATACCTCATTTGCTGTGTGTCTATATCCAGCACTTGTCTTATGTCCCTTACTACAGAGTTCTCGATGCAATCCTCAATTTCCTGCTGGTGTGGTACTATTGTACATTAACTATCAGGGAAAGTATCCTCATCACTAATGGCTCCAGGTGAGTCCTACCACTCTCAACTTCTACTCTTCCATGATCGTACTTTATATATACTGTGCACAGCCCTGTGACGTTTCACTTCTTTATCATCAAATATACTTGTCATTGTGGCAGTTAATCTTTTTTCATCTTATTATTCATTTGCTCGAGTAACACAAATTCCTTGAGCAAGTCAGTTTAACTGAAACTGTATGTAAGAACACACAGTGTAATATCTAATAAAATGTGTCCTGCATAATAGAATCAAAGGCTGGTGGGTTTTTCATCACTACATATCAGCTTTTTTGTCCGGTGTGATGTTGACATGGTAAGTAGTGGAACACAGAAACCTAAATTACAGTTTAAATAACAAGGAAACACTGTTTTAACTCATTTAAATATGTACATTTTTAACAAAATTGCACCTTTTGTATGTGTCACATGTATCACATCTAAGGCCAGATGGGAACCTGTACAAGCTATTCAGGAACCAGTTCCTTGCCTACTCCTTGTATCAAAGTAAGGGTAAATACTTGTAAATAATTCATTGTTCAGACTTTTTAAAAAACAGATTGAAGCCTGATTTCTCTCATCTGGAACACACAGATTTTGTTCAGTGTCTGCAGTGCTATTATCAGAGCGGATGTCTGTATAGACTACGAGCCCTGGGAGAAAGACACAACATGGATTTGACCGTGGGTGAGATACACAGCAACACATCAAGGACATGGAGTACAGACATACTCAACTAAGCTTCTAATAACCAAATATTTTGTAAAAACTATTTTACATATGTAACCCATCACGTCGCTCCTCATTGTCACTGCTGTGCGGTAACAAACATAAAAAAACTCTAAACCCTTTTCTGCTTTCTGTTGTCAGAGGGCTTTCAGTCCTGGATGTGGAAAGGGCTGACGTTTCTATTGCCCTTCCTCTTTTTTGGTCATGTGAGTACAGCCTGTGTCATTGAGATGATGTGCAACTCAACCTAAGAAACCTCCTCCAGCTAACTGCTTACTCTGCATAAAAAGAAACCCTGCTTTGTCATGGTTTAGCCTTGAATGACAAAGAAAAGCTGATAAAAAAAATGCTGATGTCTTCTATGCCTGATATTACCCTACATATTTAAGAATGATTTGAGATGGTGTTTAGGTTTTTGGTGATCAAGATAACAGCTCAACCTTTAGTTAACCCGTCTCTGTGCTTGTATCATTACATTCTACACTCTAAGTCCTCATGTTTTGTCCTACAGTTCTGGCAGCTCTTCAATGGCCTCTCTCTCTTTGGAATGGCTCAGCTCCCAGACTGTAAAGAATGGCAGGTCAGTCAATTAAACAGTTAAAGATATACTGTATCTAATTATCTCTTCCAGCGTCAGTACATCCTCCCTGATAATGTTGTATATTTATATCACAAGGGAGATTATTATTTCTATAGCTTAAATTGTGTCTTCACATTTGTTTAGTATACCACTGTCAGCTCAGTGTTGCGTTATAATGAGTTTTTGTATCTATTTTTCATTTTCTTGTGGTAAAAACATTGTTTCTCTATGAAATCAATCTCATCGATTTACATTTGCATGCTTTAAAGTTAGTTCATATTACTTCTGAATACTTCATTCCTACTCAATACATTTTTAAAAAATGATAATAAATCAAAGACATAATGCTTAGTCATGTGTGGTTCTCTATTTTCTCTGTTTTACATGTGATGCCAGGTCTTGATGTGTGGTCTCTGCTTCCTCATTCTGTTCATGGGGAATTTCTTCACCACTGTTGCTGTGGTCCGTCAGAAGCTCAAGAGCAGGAATCAGAAATTAAAGAGTCTGTGATACATAACAATGAAATAGAATATTATCTCACATGGTCCTCTGACAAAGAAATCTCATATCGTTATTAACACTGTACTAGCAAGATATTATAAGTCTAATACATAAATACAAAAAATGTGATATGATTAAACAATCACCATTAAAAGTTAAATTATGCTCTACAATGCCTCCATGTTCTTATCTTTGTGTAGATAGGAAAATGACTCTAGTTGGAAAAGACCAACAATGAATATAAGTGACCTCCACTTAAGTGTATAATTTTACATACATACTTACCTCTTGGAAGCTGTCTTTTTACTGGTACAGCTTCATCTTTTGTGCTTGTCCATGCATGTCTTTTTAAATTTCTTTTATCTGGGTATGTAAATTCTGATTTCCCTGCAGAGATGTTTAAAGTACAGCTCATTTTATTGCATTATGTGACACTGGACTATTATCTCCTCTGTGCATTTAACAAACAATTTCAAATGCGAAGGATAGAACCAGTCGGGGAATGTAACTTAGTACATTCTCATGTAATTAATTTAAGTACAAATTTGAAGTGCTGTTTGTGCACGCCCAGTACAGCCACTGTCTATTGTCACTTATTGAGATGGCAAGATACTTTATTTTAATAGAGGAGTAGAGACAATGAATAAATATACGGATAAATTTGTGTAGCAAATGTGTCAACTTTATTCTTGAACTTCTGTTTCTTTCCTCTCATCAATCATCCCAGTGCCCATCAGATTTATCTGGTGGCCTGTAAATAATACATCGGTACATTAGTATTAACAATCAAATAATGTCATATACAATAGCATATACAATAGGGGGATATTTTACTGCAGAACAAATGCTTTCAATTTGATGCAGTTTTCTGATTATACTTTTTTACTTAAGTAGGATTCTAAATGCAGGACTTTCATTCCCAATGGAGTACTTTGAAAGTGTGGTACTAGTGCTTAAGAAAAGGATGGGAGAGCAGCTGGATATGCAGGCAGGGAAAAGCACTCAGGTTATTGGGCTATCTACCATGCGACCTTGGTATTGTGAAGACAGATGGGCTGCGGGCTGTGGAGGACAACTTTGATGATTCCCTGCAGCCCGTCAGGGGCCTGTCCTTCTGGCTGGGTTACATAACCATGACCCTTAGCCCGGTGCACCTCGACAGATATTTATTATAACAGGTTACATGTGCACATTGACATCGTGTAATCATTAATAGGTCGACCCAAGTGAGAAAACTAAAAACCCGGTCTCCCAGAAATTAAAAAACAAAACGACTAAATTCAAAAGTCGACCGGAGCGAAAACGCGTCCGTAAACAAAAAAAAGACAAACACACACACACGTCTCAAGGTTCGTTAAGACTTTATACACCACCGGATGAGATTTATTAGCCCCGGAGTGAGCGCGTCCTCCCCCCGCTGCCGGGCCGGAGTTGGTTTGATCCTACATGGCGTAAAGTTTCCTTCCGTCCGAGCGCAGTGTGAACCTGACGCGAAGAGGAGAGGCGAAGGTAAGACGGCGCCGCAGTCTCACCTTTACCCCCGCTTAGATCGACCTGTAGTCCGTGGCAGTTTGTGGAAACCACGCCGGGGAGATGGTATACCCGCTCCGGGAATAGGAACGAAAAAAGTAGGGGGGTTATTCGGCTTTTTTAGAGTCAAACGTTAGCTTGAGAGAAGTGCTGACTCTATGGTTACGCAAACTGAGGCTAACTTATGTTCCCTTTTGACAAGTCGCTTCTTTACCACGTGTAGTTTAAAAACCCTTTATTTAAATAAGGCTTATACGTTTCATGTTACAGGAGACATTATTCTGCCTCTGTATTAACCTGAGCTGATTTTACAGCCTCATGTTTTCAGTCAGTGTTGTCACGATCCAGGGAATAGCCAGGGCCCTAAATCCAGTCCCGCTTGCTATCACGCTCATTTGTAATCGTGATATCGTTACCAGGGTGATTTTAAACACAGGGAAATCTGATCAGCCGCCACTTAACTCCATTAAAAACGAGTTATACTGGTGCCCGGAGCCGAACACGCTGTCGGAAACCGGGGTCACCAACTGGGCTGTTACACAATTATTTACTTAAAGCTAAATAAGTCCGGATGAACTGCAGTAAACCTCGTCTACGTCTTTTATATTGATCATTAAAATCTCCTGTAGCAACAGCTTCTAAAACTACTGACTTTTCTGAGCTGACAATCAACTAAATCTCACATGATTCAGACTTGATTCAGAAGTTTCAGGCAATAAAGAAAATTCCCGTCCTAATTTCCCACAGCTCCAGGAGATCATTTTAAATTGCTTATTTGATTTGTCCAAAACCTCAGTACGCTCATGTATGACGAAGGAAGGAAACAAATCCTCACATTCAATAAGCTGGAACCAGAAACTTCTTGGTACTTTTCCTTGAAAACTACCATGATGAACCATTTATCTATGTAATTGCTATTTGCTGTAGCTGAATACACCGCTCAGTTGCAACATTAAAGCCATTCACTGGTTTTAATGTTGTGACTGAATTGTGTGTGTGTGTGTGTGTGTGTGTGTGTGTGTGTGTGTGTGTGTGTGTGTGTGTGTGTGTGTATGTATGTATGTATGTGTGTATGTATGTATGTATGTATGTATGTATGTATGTGTGTGTGTGTGTGTGTGTGTATGTATGTGTGTATGTGTGTATGTATGTGTGTGTATGTATGTAGACATAGTAAGGCGCTCCATGGCACTGATTCAGGAGTTTCTCTGGATGAACTCTCTTCCCAAAGATATTTGTTTTTTTGATGATAGTAGAGAACTCTGTCTGACACGCTGGTCCAAAATCTCCCATAGTTGTTCATTTGGGTTGAGATCTAGTGACTGCAAAGGCCATAGGATATGATTCACATCATCTTCATATCCAAAAAACATTTTTGTGACCCCTCCTGCCCTATGGATGAGGGTAATTTCAACCTGGAAGAGACCACTCTCCACAGGATAGAAATGTTTCATTATAGGATACAGGCGCTTACTCAAAACACAATGCAGAACAATGCCTCCCGCATCATAGAACAGCCATCGGATCCCCTCACAGAGGGGTCAAGTATTAAGGCCTATACTGTTCTCTTGGTATAAGCCAAATGTGCATTTCCCCTCTTGTCATGTATTGGGTGAAGGATGCCTCGTCTGACAAGATCCCTTTTCTCACCTCTCTGTAGGGCAGTCGTTTCGGCACTATTGACATCTCATATCTGCATTCATCTTTGGAATGAGGAAATTGCGTATTGCAACCCTCATATGATGTCATTCTCTGTTTAACTTGATGAACTATGCTTGCTGACACAGCTTCATCACTTCCTACACTGTAGACAGTCATCTGAGGCAGAGTATCTCATTTTTTCCTTACATATTGCCCTTGCCATCTTGATAAGAAATCGGAAACAAATAGGCCTGCTCAGCATAAATGACATGATTGAATTTGAAATCCTTACTTTAGTGTCCAGTAATCACCAATTATAAAACACATTATCTGATAATATAAAAGTTTTTATTTAAAAAAAGATACACATACACATTAAATAGGGTCAAATTGAGTTTTCCATAGTGTTTGTAGAAAACATAATTGAAATTTTTGATTAAGGAATTAGTGGAGTATGTTTTTGAGTATGTTGGGTTTTTAACTGAAAAGTAATACAGGCCACCCATCACGTCTGTACATACTGGGGTTGGCACACAGGTACCTCTGGACATGGTAGTTGACCTGATTTTCTTAGTATCAGTGAGTCAGCAGGTCAGTAGTGAGCAAGCCAGCACTTAGTTGAGTGAGTGTGAACTTAGCTGAGAAAAGTGATGTCAGTCAAACTGTCCTCTAGTTGTGAAACAGCCAGCTCACAGGGTCAGAGAAAATCTGATCTCATTGTTTTCAGTCCTTGAACCAAATTGTAACCTGAGAGCTGAGAACATGAAGTCCTCTCATGCTCAGTGTGAAAGGAGCTGCTGTCGTTGATGCATGCATAAGAAATTCCTCATGTATAGAAAGCCGGGGGTTACAATGTTATAGTATCTCTAGCCAAGTGGTAGAGCAAATTGTCCAATAATGCTTGCACAAAAGCTGTCATTGTAACAAGTAGAATACTGCTCACATATGTTAGCAATCATATTGTGCTGTGCTGCAGCTTAACCACTTCTATGCCAGAGTCCCTAGTTTTTTTTTTTTTTTTTTTTTCAGCTGGAATTCTTAACCGAGACTGTTGATTACACACAAAACACATTTTTAGATAGATTTTGAATTACAGCTGTCCCTCCAGTTTATATTAAACACGTTTATCACAAATTAGGTAAAATACACTATAGTCAGTATAATGAAGGCAATCAAGAGCACATACTGTGAACTCCAAACTGCGGAGTTACAACAACTCATTATCTTTAAAAATAAATCTGGTGGGTAGTTTTTTGGTTGTTTTTTTTTTTTTTTTTTTTTTTTTTTTTAATTATTCTTTCCACACACCTTTCTGTGCACCCTCAAAATCAAAACTTTTGTATTCAAACTGCATATTTAGTCCAAATAAACTATTTCAATTTGACTATATTCAGCTGTACGTATTTTCTTTTACACTGTACATATTCCAGAATTTACTCTTTATGCTTATACACTTTATTGCACATACTGTTTATTAGGTTCTGTTCATACTGCATACATCATAGTTGTGTACTGAAAAAAAAATGAACAAAGCTGCATTTCATTGTGCACATTATTTTATCTTAATATATCTCAATATGTAATTTTGATACTACTTGCAAAAAAAAAAAGAAGAATTTGTTGCATTGGTCCAAACTCTGTGCAGTGACCGTAAAATTAGATATAATCTAACCTATATTAACCAGTTGTTAAGGGAAAAAAAGCCACAGGGTTGTTATTGTCTGTTTTGTCATACAATCATATGAGCTGGAAGTGGCAAATGTTTGGTATTTCTACTTAAGAAGTGGAAGAAATTATGGAATTTTTTTTTTAATCATAGTTGATCAATTTTCTGTCAAATAATCAATGCATCACATAACAGTTTCACCACTATTATGTGTTTTTTTGTTAAATGGTCTAATAGCTTTGCTCTTACTGTCCCCGTATAGAGTGTTAACATGGCGGATATGGACACTGAGACCACTACACACACCGAGCCCATGGCAGATGAAGAGGAGCCTTTTTTCAGCAATCTGGACATCTTCCTCTTTTCCCTAATAGTCGGCCTTATCATTTATTGGTTCATGTCCCGCAAGAAGCCTGAGCCTATCCCTGAATTCAAGAAGCTTGACACACCGTGAGTATCCATCAGGTTATACCTGGATTTTAGTTTTTTTTGTTGTCGGCTTTTGTTGTTGGTTGGTCTTTGCAAATCTGAATGCGTCTTCTGGAGAAACAAAGGAAGACAGATACAGTTTAAAAAAAAAATAAAAAGAGAGATATTGCATATTTTTGGGGGTCAGTTTTCATTTTAGTCTTCAAAAATGTCTAGTAGAGAATAGTATGCATATTCTACATATTATTCTGAGTCTTGTTGACTCTCATCAAATCCTTTTATTTAAATACAGCAAAAGACGCATTTTATGTTAAGCAGATTTGACTGCCATTTAAATTTTCAAGATATAATATGTAATTCTTTCTATTAAAAAATAACAAAAATGAGGTAAATATTCTTATATCTCACCATGCATAAGTTCAATGTTGGCTGTTTTATACTTGTTTTATGCCCTAAAATATACTTGTCAAATTATCATCACTATTAAGTGCTAGCTCCAAATAGACATACTGTAAACACTATACATATGCGTGAAAACAGCACATCTTGAAAATCATTGGTCTAAAGTTTGCTTTCAGGGATCATGGTTCTTTATAAGGTTGGATCCTAGCCCCTTGTAGTAATCCATTAACAGGTTGTGACACCAACAAAGTTCAGAAAGAGGCTCCATATTTACTTGGCATCTAAAATGTCTCTTACTCCCTTTTGTCCCAGAATTAGTGATGTGATTTTCCATGTGACAAATATAATTCCCATTATAGCTTTGCTAATCTTATCTCCTTATCACCTTTATCTGGGAAAAATAGCTCAAATATTTTTGTTGAGCCAAACTCTCAGTTGCACTAGAGGTTTGTATGTGTATACACCCGGAGATGGTATCAGTTTCAGGCCTTTATTGTTGGTAATTGCTTTAAAAAGAACACAATGTTCTGTCTTTTTTATTTAAAATGAAATCCATAGCAAAATGCGGTTTCTCCTCTAGGTTCAAGTAACTACTTGTTCTCAGATTTATTTTATTATGTGTCAAATCTATAAAATATGCAGATCTGTAGTCACAGAAGACTTTCATTGACAACTCTTAAGTGAGTGTCTGAGTTATAAATTTATTTTTTTGTTAATATTTTTTAATGGCTGCAGCTAATAGTTTCATTATTGATTATCTGCCAGCAAGTTTCTTGATCAGTTGATGAATGATTTTGTCTGCAGCAGGAATGTTATGATTCCCACAATCATCTTCAAATGTCTTGTTTTGTCAAAATAATTTTTCAGAACCCAAAATATTCACTTTGAGATTTTATGTAGAACAGAAAAGTAGAACATCCTCACATTGGCTGCAGAAGACGGACCCCAAAAAAAGACTGAAACAATAATTTGATTATTTGGACATGACTTATTGGCGAGAATGATGAGGAAAAGTGTGTGTGTCTCTCCACTCATCAACCTGTGTCTAATTACTCAGAAGCAATTAGAAAGGCACAATTATTTTACCTTAGTTTGAATGTCAAGTTTTCACTGATTTGGCCTTGAAGCAACCGTGTGAAGGTGCATGGCTTAATGCTCTTGTAAATGTTCCACTAGTAGTGACCTTTGGTGTCTCACCCCCTCTACTTTTGCATAGTCTTTCTCCTCTCTCTCAAACCTAACTGATCTCTTTCCCACTTTTCCCCTCTGGTGTCACTGCCTGTTAGCCTTCCCTACTCCGTTCCCTCCCCTCATCACCTATCAGTGGAGCAGTGGAGGCTTTGCTTGGTTTCAGTGGACTCTCCCTCCACTGGCCATATTTTTAGTCTCTCCCCAACCGCAACACAATTTCTTTGGTCACTGGAGTAAAGCCACAGGCCAGCAGCAGCCACGCTCGCTGTGTGGCTGAGGTCTTACATCGGTTGCATGAATGGAGACAGTGTTGGAGGCTGAGCGAGGGGGATCCTGACCATTTGTGTGAAAACAGGAGGTTGGCTAGAAGGGGGAAAGACCCCTGGAGAACATGTTTTGCCTTGGGAAGAGTGTGTATCTGTGGAGGGCGGGAATACAGGAAGGGGAACACAGTGCAACACAAGAGCCAAGCTGGTCCCCCCTCCCCTCAAAGGGAGCAGTGATTACCTAACTGTTATGAAGGGGGCGTAGTCTTCCATGTCTTTCCTGTGCTTTTGTTTTTGGCCCTGAACCCATTTTGAAAGTTCCCTGGAGAACAAACGAGGAGGGAGAGCCAAGCTCCTTTTTGTGAGTCCTCTCCAAAGGTGGAAAGTTGAGGCAAAGACAAGCAACCCTTTCTTTGCCCCAAGTTACTGTTTTTTTTTTTTTATTCTTCTTTCCCCACTCCCCTGTTTTTCTTTTAGTGTTTGAATGTGTGCGTGTACATGTGTGTGTGTGGGCTGAGCTGCTATGCCATTGGAGCAGGGCCATGTCACAAATGCAATCCTTTTATGATAAATGAGGTTGCCATAGCAATGACATTCCCCTCTCTCCTCCAGTGAAATGGGGGGCGGGGGGATACTTCAGAAAAAACAACCATTCACAGACCCCCCTCCCTTCAGCGGTCCACCGAGGAGTTGCTCTGATAACTAGCCAAATTCTCAGAATGGATCTTGTAGACTTTTTCGTTCTGAACACCTTTCAGACCGGAGAGGGAAAGGGGCGGGGATGAGGAGGAAGGCATTTTCAGCCCGAGAGTGTTTCAGTGTGTGTTTGTGTGAGTCAAAATTGTGGGTCTGCAGCTCGACTACATTTTATGGGAAAGTCAGTTTCCCACCATTGTGTCCTCAGCGGTTGCCAGAGACTGACAGGGCTTGTAAGCTGCTGTGCTGTGCTGCGCTCTGTGTGTGTGTGTGTGTGTGTGTGTGTGTGTGTGTGTGTGTGTGAGTGTCTGGATGTGTGTGGAACAGACGCTGCTGGTTTGAGAGAGCAGCACAGGAAGAGACAGAGTTCAGTTCGTGTTAGAGACTCTAAGGTAAAGGCAGGCAGCTCTTCCAAACCTGTGAGTGTCCTGCTGCCTTTCTGGACTGGTTTCATTTTTCCATCTCTTGGTTGCGGAGTGTTGGCGTCCTGCTTTTGATTTTGAGCGTGGCGGTTCCCGGTGTGGCCTAGCCAGTGGTGCTAGAGGCAGTGGTAAGCTACAGGGCTGCATGCCATGGGCTGTGTCTTCTCCCTGCCAGAGGACAGGAGAGATGCTGCTGAGAGGTCAGTAAAGTGTTTGATTAACTGCTCAGTAACAAAGTGTAAGATTTTTTATTTATTTATTTATTTATTTCAATACTGTGTGCTTGGAGTTAAATATTTGCCACCAGCTGCTATTGTTTAATCCTCCTTATGTATTTGACAGCACACAGATCACATACAGAGTGTAAGTCTTTGAGTGATTTTATAATTTGTTGAAATGGTGCAAGTGTAGTCACTTGTTTCTATCACAGACTGGGAATATAGTGGTTTCAAAAACCATTCAATGTTCCCAGTAGGTTATGTAAGAGATGGTGATAAAATCTGTTTGACCACAAACACAATTTAATTATTAGCCCCCCCCCCCTCCACAAGCTCAGTTATTTTCCTACTGGTCTCTTCATTGTCTTGCATATTTTAAAGCCTTGCTTAATTATTCAATTAAAAAAAACATAGTATGAGATTTAATTTCCACTTTATTGGGGTCAGGTCACAAAATGGAAAAATATGTTACTGATTGTAGCATCATAAGATCACGTCCCCGTTTAAATGAGCCGGTGTTACAGAGAGAGGCTGAACTGACTCACTGGGCTTGTTTGAAAAGGTTTAGTTCCTGTATGGACAAATGAATGGAAAGATGATTCTGACAGTATATACAGATGATGAGCTCCGAACTATTTGGACTGAACTGTAAATTGTCCAAACAGTGACTTAACACCAGCAGTTGCAAGGTAGTTATATGTGACTCAAGCCATTGCAGGAAGAAAAGGATGTTCAAGATTATGAGCCCATCTGCATTTGTCCTTGAAGATTAGAGAAATGACGACTTTATTTCTAGTTTTATGGGTGCATGCTGCTTTCTCACAGGATACTTGGCCTTTAAGTACTTCCATTACCTCAGTTAAAATCTAATATTCGAGTCAAACTGGCGGTCTTAGCAGATTTCTTTACTCCTGCTTTAGAGACCAATGCTACTTTAAGTATACAACATTGTATACTTAAAGTAACATTGGTAAGTTTCAAGCAGTAACTAATAGTTCATCACAACTAGTAATATGTTGTCAACTATGATTGGTTTCCCTTTTAGTTTTTGTCCATATATTATAATTTTTCCTTGTATTTTCTTTCCATTAAAACTAAAGTTAGATTACAAAATAGTTATTAATGAAATTGCACTTGTTGGAATCCTGTCTGCCTGTCCTCACCAACTGTCTCTCCAACTGTCTCTTAGAATACTGTTAAATATGAGTTTGTGTGTAGAGTTAAAGAGATGAGGAAATAAATGAAGAGGGGAAATCTTTTACTCTAAGTTAGTATGCTTGTTTTTACAAGCGCTTAGGTTATATGCATTTCTTGTAACAATATTTTTGATATTGCATAGATTCTTTAACTCTGTTAACCTGGCTGTTGTCTAATGTGTTGAGTGACTGAGGCTGACACAGACGGTCTAAGCAGATAATAGTCAAGAGAGAGCTTGTTAAAACTTTGATGGATGCTTCAGCTTGGGGATAAAGACTTTCTTTTCTTTTTCTTTTTTAAATTTCTATCAGGAATTTACACTGTGCTTCAGAGCACAATCTCTGTTAACCATGGGAGGGCAGTTTTTATGGTGTGTTGGGCAACAGTCCCACATGCCTGCACAGTGCCTCTTAGCTTGTGGAGTGACTAAATGTCTGTTAGAGAATAAGTGGAATCAGGTGACTTCAGTAATAATACATTCGTACTTCATATAGACAGCTGGTGAAGTTAGAATAAAAGGAAAACAAATAAATTTCTTAAATAGCAAATTAATATACTCTCTCTATTTCACTCAATGGCAATCCTGCTATCGTGTAGTCTTGTAGAAAATGTAAAATATATTCTACTCACGATTGTATTTGTAGCCTTTTTTTCCCCCTTTCAGTGGAGACAGAATTGTAGCTGTTCACTCAGAGCTTTGATGCTGATTGAAACAGTGTTGCCTTTTATTTAGTTTGATAATAGATTTTGCTTTCTGCGTATCTTTTCAAAGACACTGTCTTTGCACTTGTTGTTTTGATCTGTTCCCATCAGTTAATTACTTTCTGGATAAATCTGTCTCAATCTTTTAAATCAGCATGCAGCGTAAGCTGTAATGGTTATTTGTCTACAAGTATCCTCTCAGTTATTCAAAAAATTGTGTAATATACTCCTATGCTTAGTACGTGCTTGTTCACACGGTTACTATGACCTAATTGTTGACTGCTGAGTCATGGCTCTGTAACTCGCTGTTGTTGTAAGAATATGGATTATTCACAAAGTTTGCTCATGTTAATCTTTGTTGTAAGACTGGACTACATGACTGTAACCAGTAACATGCTTTTAATGAGATATGCTTTCATTTCTTTTAAATTCTTTTAAATGAAAGTTTGCTCAGAATTATACATTTGACTGACAATATTTTTATTTATGATCATCGTAATCTTATGACTTTGACAATGTGATTTCCCTAAAAGTCAGAAAATGATCCTGTCAACCATCCGCCCACCTCCAGTCTTACACGTGGAAGAGGATTTTGTAGTTGAGCCATGTTTATCTAACATGTCAAAGTATTTCCTGTTATCCCAGGCTAATGAGTCACTACTCTTCTCCCTCCTTTGCTTTCTAAATGATCTAAATCATTTGTGTAGTAAATAATTTTTAATGGTCCTGATCTGACCTTATTCTGAACTTTGAGTGGACCATTATTTCCTGCCTATTGTTTGGTTAAAAGTACAATGTAAGCAAAAGTCATCTCACTGCCACAAGTCAAAACACAGTATTTCATTATAAAGTGTAAGTTATTAATGTTGGTAACATTTTAGTTTTAACCCCCTGTTCAGCTTTATAAGCAATATATGAATATTTAATAAATGGGTTATAGCACAATGTAATTTGTATGTTAGCAGATAGAAGGACATTTTAAGTGTTAATGTACAGAAAGATGTTTTATATAGTGCTTAAAATGCTAAATATATGGTGGTGGGAGGGTGTTAACGTACCTTAATGTTTTCTAATGCTGTCATAGTATTGTTCACATCAGTAATGTCTGTAAATTCATCAAGAAAATAAGCCTATGTTTCCAATTATGAGCAGTGGGATGTTTTTTTAATAAAGTATAATTCATTATGTGTATGAATGTAGCTCCAATTTATATTTATTTATTTATATATATATATATATATATATATATATATATATATATATATATATATATATATATATATATATATATATTTTATATTTATATTTTAAATCTTTTTTTTCTTCCCCAGAGCACCCACCACAAGAGAGACAAGTTTCATTGAGAAAATGAAGAAAACAGTGAGTGATGTTGCTTTGACACAAACTTTTTTTTTCCCCTGGTCACTTCACCCTTCCTGGTAAAAAAAAAATAAAAAATTACATTCAGTAAAACTCTAAACTTTAGTTTCCCTTTCTCTTTTGCTCAATGACTATGTTGAGTATAATTGTCTCTCCGCCAGTGTATGCAGTTTCAGATTTGGAAACCCTGTTTTGACTTTGATGTTCCTCTGTTTCCAGGCCAGCTTTGAGAAAAGACTTTGGTTTTAAATCATGTGGTTTTTCAGCAAATAGTTGAGATACCATGACGGTGGCAGAGCAGAAGTTTTGCCTCCAAAGCCGTTTGATTTTGTCTTTTTTTTTTTTTTTTTCTCTGTGATGAATCATTATGGCAACACTGTAGGCAAAGATGAAGTATTTCATGATTCTTACAAATGCATAAACAGATGGAGGTCTTTGTTTAAGATAAGCTATATGTCAGAGAAATATGAAATAATTTAAACCCAAAGTCATTTCAGTTTTTTAACATGAGTTTCCTGTCACATGCTGGAAAATTCAGCATTTCGGCAGTTAGAAGAAAATGCATTATGAACATATGTATATATTTTAGGGTAAATTACAATAGATGGAATGCAACCATCGTACTCACACTGTTCCATAATAACAGATAGATGAGGGTAGGTATTAATTATAGTTGTGGGAGAATTTTTAAATTTTTATTCAGCATGTAAATTATCTTTATTTATTTATTTATTTATTTATTTATTTTTCACCAGGGTAAGAACATCATTGTGTTCTATGGCTCCCAGACGGGCACAGCAGAGGAATTTGCTAACAGACTGTCCAAAGACGCTCAGCGCTATGGCATGAAAGGAATGGCTGCTGATCCAGAGGAGTATGACATGGTAATTTGCATCAGTGGAAGAACATACAAACCACAGAATTAAAAGAAACAGAAGTCCTTATCATTCTTGTGGACAATGTTTGTTAGAGCTTCCAGGGAATCATTTTGTGATAGTGTCACAGGAGAAGTTTCACTGCAGTGCTGACAGCTGAAAGTCAGTGTATTAGTATGGCAAAGTAATCTTTCCAGTAATACGTCAGTGTTGAAGGTTGAATTCTCCTGCACAGTCCAGACATGTTCGGACATTTTGATATAAATTCATTCTAAGTGAGCCAAATAAATGCCAGGGTGATGTGGTCTCTTCTAATTTTAAATGTACTGTACTTTGAGATAAAACAAGTCAAGACTAGTGAGACAATAAAAACCCGAGGACAGCACACACTCCTATCTAAATGTGTATGCTATTTCAGGCACAATAATGAAAATTGCATAATATTATGACCTCAGGCTCCAAGAATGTGTTGCAACACTGAGAAGCAGCATAGGCATAGATAATATACTTTCATTAGTTTTTATTGCTTATTAATTAGTCATAACACTTGCAAGTTTGCTGACTGGGCAACTCTAAAGTATTCTGTTGAGATATTAAAGACAAACTTACATAAGACTATTAGCTCTACAGTGTTATATTCTTATCCAGACGTCTCTTATTCCAGGGGGAACTGTCCCGTCTGTCGGAGATTAAAAACTCCCTTGCCATATTTTGCATGGCCACCTATGGTGAAGGAGACCCCACTGATAACGCCCAGGACTTCTATGACTGGCTGCAGGAAAATGATGATGAAGACCTCTCCGGACTAAACTACACTGTGAGTCTTTCTGTTCAAGTTATGTTTCTCACATTCTTACAGACTCCCAAAGAACACTAACAATTGTAAATTTAAAAAGTCATTGTATAGGTATTGTTTTGGTGTTAGTGGTGCATAAACATATTGTTCACCTTTCAGATTCTACAGTTCATTAGGTTTTTCATTTGATAAACACAACACAAAGCACAAAGTGGATAGTAAAATGGATACTCTGCATGAGGTCACTGGCTGTACATTGTGCTACAATTGGTGTGAGAGCGTGTGAGTGCATATGAGTGAGTGTGAGCTTTTTTACTTATAGAGCTGCAACTAAAGATTATTCAAATTATCCATTGTTTTATCAGTTATTTCCTCAGTTAATCTTACAGAAAAAAGTGGAAAAATATTAGAGTCCAGCGTGATAAGTAAGATTTCTTGTCATCTCCAACCAAACTGAAATCACTAACTTTGTGATTTTGTGGCTGAAATTATTAGAAGTTGATCAAAATAGTAGGCGATTACTGTTTGACTATTTGACTTGATTGACTTAACTGACTAATCAACTCATCGTTTACATCGAATTTGAAAAGTTAAAATTACATGAGCTCAGTGGGTGTAATAGATTTAATATATCTATATTAAATCTATTACACCCACTGAGCTCAGTTCAGTCACTCATCTGAGTGACTGAATTTTTCCATATTCACTGTACAGCTTCTGTTTTGCTCCTAACCTTCAACCCTACACTATCATGGTGGAAAATGGCATCAAGTTTTAAAAGAATGCAAATGATTTCCCTCTGACATTTTTAGAGGTAATGTTAATGGAAAACTTGAATAGCTGCAGTGGATTGTTGGAATAACAGGACAGGCTGGCTTTGCATTAACCCTGCTAACATAAACAACATGAGTCACATTTAAAATCCAATTTTGTTCAATACTGTTTCTGCAAAGACTGTTTTTTTTGTTTTTTGGTTTGTTTTTTTTGTTTGTCTTTTTAGGAGTCCCAGTATTAGAGTTTGCATGGCTCTCATACAGAGTACACAGGCTTCGCTAGCATGAGCTGCATCGGGCTTTGTGTGCATCATGAAAGAAAAGGCTTTGTGTGTTGTTATGTCGGGTCTGTCTGTGCGTGTGTGTCATTGTGTTCCTATAGCGGTGTAGCGCCCCGGGCCTCATTTGAGCGAACAACCTGACTGTGAGAAATCTAAGATTCCTTGGCACAGTCATGTCCTTCCTACAGTATTTTATCTACAGTCTTTCCTGCTGGTCTCGATTAGAGTGACCACATACAGTATATTTAAAATACAAAGAGGCTTTTAAGTGTCTTTTGTAAGACGTTATTCAATGTGGCATTTTGTTTTCATCTTTTATTTTTGTAGAATTAAAGACATGTTGCCTGACAACATCAATTTCATAATATATTCATCAAGAAAGAGAAGAGCAGTTAAGCAAATCACTGGTGGATGGACTAACTGCATAAGACCAACTTTATAATAATTGTTAACAGCGTTTAATACCTGAAAACCACAATAGCATCAGCTATTTCGAGTTTAACTGCTAGTTTGGTAAAATATTTACCCAAGTTCACTGACTTGGGTTTCTTGTTTACCCTGTCCTGTCTCCAGGTATTCGCTTTGGGCAACAAGACCTATGAACACTACAATGCAATGGGGAAATACGTCGACAAAAGGCTCGAAGAAATGGGAGCCCAGCGCATCTTCGACCTTGGCTTGGGAGATGATGATGGCAAGTAAGTTATGTCAACAGCAAGTCAAACCAACAGAAAGCAAAATAACCCTTACGAGAAAGCCATATTGGCCAATTGGAAGACTGTAAAAAGTTATTACCAGTTCCTGTAGGCTGACAACAGTGATGTCACAAGCCAAAAACCCTGTTTTCTAGTAAACAAAAAGTCTCATTTAAATCAGCCATTTTGAACAAATGCAAATTCAGAGGGTCTGTTTTTGTCTTCAGTCTGGAGGAGGACTTCATTTCATGGAGAGAGCAGTTCTGGCCGGCTGTGTGTGAGCACTTTGGAGTGGAAGCCTTAGGAGATGAATCAAGGTGCGCTGTTGGACATTTTCCAATTTTTGTATATTTTTTGACCATTTAGATATTGACTGTCTTTTTTCACTGTAAGCTGTAAGAGAGAAACTGTTCCTATGTCCTCCTGAATTTGACTGTAATGGGAACATTGTACAGATGATGAAAGAGGAAATCTTGCAAACACATAGACACAAACGGATGTTTTCTGAACAAGAGGTTAAATAATATATTGACACTGTCAATATATTTTGTAGTTTTCACACAAGGCCGATTTTCAAGTAAGTTAAGGCGGCCATATTCACAGGTTGGCTGCAATTCCTTTTCGCAGAATTCAGAAGAGGTTTAAACAAGAAATGAATCAGAGAATGAAGTTACAAGTTGATCACAAGACATTGGTTTGCAAATGTGCTAGATTTTTAAAATGACATTCCACCTAAAAGCTTTTTAGTTTTCTTTTTAACAACATCTATATCTTGACTAAGATCTGTTAAATAATACTAAATCAGAATTATGCAGTAAATGCCACCTCTCTGTATCTGAAATTAACAAATGCCAAGAGTCATATCTAAGAATTACATTGTATGTGACTCAAAAACACAACAAGTGTCACCTTTACAGCATCTATTTTAATTAGAAATGAAACAGAGCTCACTATGTATGTATGCATTGTCTGAGGAAGCTAACTTGAAGGTGTTTTCCTCACAGCATACGGCAGTACGAGCTGAAGGAGCACACTGACATCAACATGAACAAAGTGTACACAGGAGAGATTGGCCGCCTGAAGAGTTTTGAGGTCCAGAAGCCGTAAGTATTGTGGCAGAGATGCTGTGGACTACCAGGACCCCTTCATCGTTCAAGTGCCGTCTGCTCAGTCATTGCATGCATTTCACCTATATTTATGAGCAACTGCAAAATTTTCCAAAAGGCCGCTCTACAAATAAAGCTTTCTGCCCCCTTGTGGACATGGAAACACCTTTTCTGCATTACACTTTTTCTAATCACACCTAGATGAGTCTTTTTACATATTAAATAATGGATCTTAGTGTTTTTATTTTGTTCAGTCTCTCTTGTGACTATGTTCAACTCTTTGTATTTACATTTTTACATTCAAGTGTTGCTCTTTTATTTACAGGCCCTTTGATTCGAAAAACCCTTTCCTGGCCCCAGTCACTGTCAACCGCAGACTCAACAAAGCTGGTGATAGACATCTCATGCATCTAGAACTAGATATAACAGGCTCCAAGATTAGGTGAGACTGGTTGGATATATGTTGGTAAATGCTGGACAATTCTTTTTCAATTCTCTGACACCATATGAACAGATGTAGAACTCTGCTCCATGCTCTGTCTTACGGCTGTATGAACACAGGTCGAAGTCTGAATTTTTTTCATTTCCGGGGTTGCAGATATGAGTCAGGAGACCACGTTGCAGTTTTCCCCACAAATGACTCTGCCTTGGTGAACAAGCTGGGACAAATCCTTGGAGTGGACCTTGATGTGGTTATCTCTCTCAACAACCTTGATGGTATGGCATTGAAAACCCAGAACACCTTGACTTAACTAGCTCGTCCCTCAAACCATGTGATGAAATCCCCCCTTGATATCTAGACTCGGAGTATCAGCCCATGTATTGCATGTGAACTGGATGATGTAATCTTACTGTAATTACATGTTATTGATGTAATATAGTATGTTGACTTTTTTTTGTTATGAACTAAAGTTTCCTGTCATAATGAAGGTCATCAGATGTACTTGGTGGTTGCATAAGTGATAAGGATGAGTTTAATCAACATTACTGAAAATTAAATGCAAAGTTTTCAAAATTACTAGATCATTACATTTTAATATCCTATACAGACATGTATTAATACACTTACATTTTTGATCAGAATGAGCAAATACAACAAAGAAGAAATTCCAGTAAGCATGCTTCTATGTGCTAAAAAATATGTTGAAATGTAAAATACAATAAAACAAATATTTGCTAGTACTGCCAGTATCATATTTACATTTTACTGAGCAGTCCATGATACACTTTTTAAACTTAACATTTTCTGTCATCAGCGGACCATGAAAAGTGGGATTTGATGAGGTTGATTAATTAATTAATTTATTTCCCCAGATGAGTCCAACAAGAAGCACCCTTTCCCCTGCCCCACCACTTACCGCACGGCACTCACTCACTACCTGGACATCACACACCCCCCTCGCACCAATGTCCTCTATGAGCTGGCACAGTACACCTCTGACCCCAAAGACCAAGAGAATATGCGCAAGATGGCCTCCTCCTCTCCCGAGGGCAAGGTCAGTGATGAGTGGTGAGGAATCTTTGGTGGTGGTGGTGTTGTAATGCACACTAATGCATGTGCTTTAGGTTTGTACGGTCCCTTTTCCCACCACTTTTCCATCATGTAATTCTTGTTTTCTTCCTGCCACTCTACAGGCACTCTACCAGAACTGGGTTCTGGATGCCAGTAGAAACATCCTCGCCATCCTGGAGGATATGCCTTCTTTGAGGCCTCCCATTGACCACCTGTGTGAGTTGCTGCCTCGTCTTCAGGCTCGCTATTATTCCATCGCCTCCTCCTCTAAGGTAATCCTCCATTTAAATTGCAGAGGAAATAAATTCAAGTCATATCTTTTAATTCACTCCCCTTCATGTTTTATTTTTATAGATGATGTTTTGGATTGAGTTTGTGTTTTGAAGGGAAAAAAAAATTTCCTTCTATAATCCCATAAACTGTTAATAACTCTCCTCTCCTGGTTTGTAGGTTCACCCCAACAGCATCCACATCTGTGCTGTAGTGGTGGAGTACAAGACCAAGACTGGCCGCATGAACAAAGGAGTTGCCACCAACTGGCTTAAGAACAAAATGGTCACTGACAACGGCCACAAGTCCACCGTTCCCATGTACATCCGCAAGTCTCAGTTCCGCCTGCCCTTCAAAGCTTCCAACCCAGTTATCATGATTGGCCCGGGGACAGGAATCGCTCCCTTTATGGGTTTCATCCAAGAGAGGGGCTGGCTCAAACAGCAAGGTATTCACAGATACCGTGTGCCTAGGGGTGTGAGCGTATATGCATGTGAATGTGTGTGTATGCTGTTGTTTGTCTGACCTTTCACCACCTTATATCTCAACAAAAAAAGAAAAATGAGGTGGTGGATCTCCAAACATAATTGTTGTTTCTGTTGATTTGGACACCACACTACACTCCTGCCAAAAAAAGCCATATCTGACCAGTTTGTTAACCCATTCAGATAAATTGCCCAAATGCGATTTGCAGATGCAGAGGTAGGAGTTGGGCTGTTTTAAGTATACACTTTGTGAGTTGGTATGCTTGCAAAGTTACTTAAAAACCATGATGAATGTTAGGCCTGACAGTTACTTGACCTTGTGGAATAATTAGCATTTAAAAAAATAATCAATTTTTTTTTCTTTTAACAGGAAAGGAGGTTGGGGAGACAGTGATGTATTTCGGCTGCAGGCACAAGAATGAGGATTATATCTACCAGGAGGAGCTGGAGGAAGCAGAGAAGAACGGAGTCCTAACACAGCTTAAAGTTGCCTTCTCCAGGGACCAGGAGCAGAAGGTATGACTGTCTGCCTCACTGCTGTTAGTGTAAAATGGCTGGTCATTGATACAGAAGAGTTTACCGGTCTCCTTAACGAAGCAAAGTCAGATACAGATTTTCTTTAGTCATCAAAATGCACCAGAAACATATAACAATGGTAAAATACAATAACTACAGTTTATTTGCCTGTCATCAATACCTTAATCATATGTGGTAAGTGTTCATTTCAAGTTATTGAATATTACACACAATTCAGTCAATTAGTGAATGACTGAACAAGTACAGTTTTTAGTTCTGTGAATCTTTTTTTTTTCTTGTGTGTTCATCAGTCTTTTCACCATGTGTTGCCTGTAGCAGACAGTTACACTGCAACTAGAACAACATTTTTTCCCTCTATTCTCCGAAATAAAGGTGTACGTGCAGCATCTCCTGAAAAAAAATAAGGAGGACCTCTGGAAGCTCATTCACTCGGACAATGCTCATATCTACGTCTGTGGGTAAGAAAATTAGGAAATTTGATGAACAAAAAATATGATTTGCAGTAAATTCACAATTAATTGTTAAAATCACATTAATTTATTAATTTTGTGAAATAGTACCACAATTAGTACTAAACATTCCTGAACTGAGGGTACTGACATGTTGTGCCACTAACTGGAATCAATCTATATTTGAGCATTTGATCAAACTGGAGGGAAAATAATCTAAAATGACGATTAGTTCAGTATTTCTATGGAAAACCAAATCTCCTAGTGGGGTAATGAGAAGTGGTTTCATTCATGGTTTCATGTACTTCCATTACCTCACTTTACATACACCATGACTGATGGGCCATGGCTTATGGCTGACTGATATCAGTTGATTTGATTAAATTGAGATCAGATGATCAAAAAAACACTACCACCATGAGAACCAGATGGTTAAACTGATCTTTTTGCTGGTTTAGGGATGCGAGGAACATGGCCAAGGATGTGCAGACAGCTTTCCACGAGATCGCAGAAGAACAAGGAGGCATGGTGCGCACCCAGGCCACTGATTATATCAAGAAACTGATGACCAAGGGACGCTACTCACAAGATGTCTGGAGTTAAAGAGCCTCCAACCCAGCCTCATGCCTGCTCCTCTAGTGGTGGTTTTAAATTTTCTATTTTTATTGTATGTCTTGTTCATCAGGACTATATATATATATATGATATATATGATATGATATATATGATATATATGATATGAGATATATGATATATATGATATGAGATATATGATATATATGATATGAGATATAGATATATATATGAAAAAAAACACTTGTTCATATTTTCCCTGGTTCATGAAAGCTACAAGTAGCAGAAGATCATGAGGCAAACCCTACCTCAGCAGGTTGTAATAAACCCATTCAGCAATTTCAATCTGTATTTCCTATTTATGTGTACTACATTTTGTATCTGGACCACCAGCCTGTGTCTGCTGGAGTCCTTACTTGAGCCATGGTCTCAGACCAAATGACAGTTACCCAGTCTGGTTTCCAGAGACCATTAAGAGATGTATATGAGTGATTTAAATTTGGGTGATTGGGTGTTGGACAGCACCTCTAGGCCCCTAGATTAGATGTAGGAACCTGCCGGCTCAAGTAAAATAAGAATACTAAGATGCAAATGTTGCGAATAGTCATCTCTATATTTTGATTAAAATTTTATAGTAATGAGTCAATCATCTCAGCAGTGGAGCTTTTTAAAATGATGACGACTTAGTAGAAAAACAATGTTCAGTGGAATATGAATGCAAAAATCCCAGCCTCTGGATGTACATAATATGACTCCACTGCAAACATAATGATTTAAATTGAAAATATAGAGAGCTCATTCAGTTAGCCATCATGAGGTGTTTGTTACTTTCGTCCCGCTGATTAAGAGATTGCAGCCGTAACCCAACAGCAGATAATATCACACCATATGTCTGAGTGAATATAATGAGAGATGTGTGTTCCTGTTGCTGTGTGAACACCAGAAGCTTTAGACATGAAAGGGTGCTTACTTTAGTTTCACTCAGAGCTGATCTAGTAGAGCTTTTAAAAGTACCTAATATACTTTAAATGTTTAAAACTGTGTGAGGAAAATGTTTGGTGTAAGAAAATGGCATCATAGGTACAATTAAATGTCTACCTTTTATATTTTGAAAATGGGATTTTACCTTTTATGCATAAGATGCTGTTCAATTTAATCAGTTAAGGTAAACTTTTGAGAGGCACAAATAATGTTGGCGGTGTTTGAAGGAGGAAAAGCATTTGTAGAAAAAACACTAGACTATTTTTATTTTGTTTCCCATAAAGGCCTTTTAACATGACTGGGATGAACTTTTAGGTACCCTGTGATATTTGTAAAATGTTAAATCATTTGAAATATTAGATGTGACCCCACATCTAGCCTCCCAAATGATGATAGTTTATTTTAATATGCATCTGACAGCAGAGGGTTATGAATTGGTTTTGTCTTGACAGCCACCTCTGTTTGGCATTATTAGTATTTTTTTATTGATAAATACTTTTTACGAGTCACATATGCATCGCTACATGGAGAAGATAACCAGACGTATCAATACGTTTTGTGTGTCTTGCAGTATCTGTTGGTCAGTGCTCATCACAGTACTTAAATGTGAACATGTGGAGTTTGATGAGGTCAGCCAACGAGTTAAAGAGCAGCCTGTGCCTTTTTAACACTGCCTTATGTATTGAGTTAGCATTAAAACCCTGATGCTACATTGTCCTTTTAATGTTTTATTTTGTTTTTCTTCTTGCTAAAATTTTGATAGAAAGTCAAATTGTGAGACACTTTACCCAGCGCCGTCACTCTTTGTCATTCCACTTAAACTGTTTGACTGGATCAAGGTATGCATTTTTTTTTTTTAAGGAATAAAATTGGAATAATTTGATGGGTTGATGTATTTATTTATTTACATACAGTGGCCTAGTCATATATGTTAAAACATGCTAAAACATTTGAAGTGGCACGAGTGTTCAAAAGTTTGCATGCTTGTGCAAAAAATGACCTACATTGTGCAAACTAAAACTAGTGAAACCAAGATACAGATGTGAAAGGATTATAAATGGTAGCTCTGATTGTTAAAGAAAATCAGTATAACACGGTTATGTCTACAATCAATAAACTTTAGTAGATTATCTCAAGCCATTTGCCATCAGACATGATGTAATGGCTCCATCACTCATAATACTCATGTGGCAATGGAAATTCTCAAGTACAAAGTGTGTTTCCATTGTTTATTATATTATTTATGTATATGGACAAGGAAGAGAAGACATACCTGGAGAAGACCAACAGAAATGATGGGCCGATCACAGCTGATGATAAATCCTGTGGAGGTGTTGGTAGATGTATTTCTGAACACTGAGCACAGACTAGCTGTTTCCAGTGCTTTGAGCATTTATGCTAAACTGGCTAACCAGAACTGAATCCTTACTCTTCACACTGATATACGCTCCATCTTCCAATGCTAAAGCTGATGAATGCATTTCCCAAAATATTAAACTATACCTCTATGGCAGCTCCTGCACTTCTACCGATTCTTGAGGCATTTTTCTGCTTTGTCCATTTAATGTTTTTACTTTCAGTAATTGCCTCACTTTATAGTAGATTTCATTGTTGGTGGCAGAGTCTACCATTTTCATGCTGGATCCAGATTACTTTGCCACACACTCAGTAGGCTACTTTATCCCATTTCAAGATAATTAACACATACGTTCCTGTGAGTTTCAGCTTTCCACCAAGCTGAAGGGCTTATCTAAGTTAACATCCCCTAAATGCAAAATTATAAGCATCAAAATACGCTTAAAGTAATAAAAATAAAATGCCCTATTTCAACATAATGCATATCATATGACTGGATTATAATTATTGATGCATCAAGGTCTTGCAGTTGGTAAATATGGAGCTAAAGTTAATGACATTATATACTACTGGGTAGTTTGTTAACTTCACTACATGGATCAATAAAGTCTGGTGAGACTTGCAGCTCTAGGAGTTTTTCTTTTAACACTGTTAACACCATTCAAAAGTGTTAATCACCAGGTCGGGAAATTAGAAAATGAACTAATTAATGGCTTATATATGATATGTATGTAATGTCTAAACAGCGCACAGTCCCCATGGTACAGTAGAGGGGTCGGTAAATTCAAGTCCACTGACACACCAGCAACTTTCCATCCACTGAAGACATTGTCAGATAATGTAGATTTTGATCTACATTATAGCATCTCCTCATTAACCAAACTGCTATGATAAACAACTTAACAGTCTGATCACAATAGTTTGAATATATAAATCAAAGACATTTTCACATGTATAATCAAAGAGTTTAACAAGTTTGATTAGAGGTAAGAGATACAGTAGATATTGTGTGTTTTGAACTGAGCCTACATGGTAATAAAGGCCAATTTTACTGGCGTTTCCACAGATTACTGATTGAAGTTCAGCAAGAGAAAACCCCAGTTGTTGCCTAATGTTAGTCTGTAAAGACCAGTCAATCAATTTGGGAGTGACTGAGACTTCTGTCTTCAACAGGAAATACACAGCGTTGGTCATTTGCTCAAGATCTTAACTAAACTTGGTGCTGATGTGTGTGGGTCCAAGACTTCAGGGAGTTGTTGACTGAAATAAAAAATGTTACATACCAGGATTTTGTTTGAGTTCATGTGTATCTCTGCAGCTACTTATAAACCCCTAAACTTTAGTTTAAAGGCCTGTATCCCCCACACACAGTTCTTTGTATACCGATGTTAATCTACTCAAATTAAAGCTTAGACTTGGGTCTTTAATATAGTATCCATTATTTTATTTAAAATTGAATGTGCTGAAGATCAGAGCGTGAGGAAGAAAACATGTGTAACTGTCTAAATAGTTACAATTTGGATGGTACTTGTTTCTAAAGTCTAGAAATATATAGGTATAAAATTCACAACATTTGATGTAGTGATTATAAAACTATGACAGCTGTTTATGTGAGAATTTTCCCAGTATGCCTGTATGGGATGGTTTACTTTTTGCTCTGCTATATTTATTCAACACAGCAGTATATGTATAAAGTAATTAATATTAGCTCCATCTTTACCTGCTGTAACATTAAAATGATATACAAACATTACAACAGTAATTATAGTAGATTAATGTAATTGACATTTTTCTGCATAATGAGTACTTTTACTGTTGGTACTTAAAGTATATTTTGTTGCTAAAACTACTGAAGCAACATTTTGAAAGCAGTATTTTTACTTATAACAGAATATTTTTACATTGGGAAATTGCCACATTGACTTAAGTCAAAGATCTGAGTATAGTAATTCTTCCAATACTGCTATCCTGATCATAAACCCAGACATATGATCTATACAATATTCTGCAAACAGTTTAGATTTTGAGGTTCATATCCATCATATGAGGAATCTGATTAATAAAAAAAATCATTCTGGGGCATGACAACAACCTCAAACATGGACACAGAGTCATAAAGAACTTTTTTCAGAGACTGAAGATCAAGACATCCTGCAGCAGATGGTCTGGCCCCCAAAGAATCCTGATCTCAACATCATGGTTCACATGAAGAGACCGAAGACACTGAGACAGACTAGATCAACAGAGGAACTGAGGGAAAAAGTTTACCAAAGAGAACTGGTGATGTTTTAAAGGTAAAAGGGAGTCACAGCAAATGTTGATTTGATTTACTTTTGTTCTGTTTACTGCACGTTGTATGAATTAACTGATAAACAAAAACTGCATGGCATTTCTTTTGAGCACACTCTCAATTTACTTTCATTGTCTAGAACTTTTGCATAGTCCTGTACGTGCCATTGATCATACGATACTCTTACATCAACATGGTCAAGTCAAGTCATATATTCATTTATATAGCCAAATGTCTCATATCGAAATTTAACAGCCTGTACTGCATTACAGAGCCATTCGTCCTCAGGCCTTCGAATCGGACATGGAGAAACTCCAAAAAAAATTCTCATGAAGGGCAAAAGAGGAGGGATCCTTCCTCAAGGACCGACAGACATGCAATAGTTTTCATGCCCACTGAATATAATCTCCACCATTATCAGGCCGTGCGCATCGCAATTACATCCTCATATACCACAGCAAGTTCAGTGCAGGATTTTCATTTCTCCACTGAACTGCTTGGATAACACATTCAGTCTAAATCACGATGCAAATAAGGGCTAGAACATTGAAAAAAAAAAAAAAGATGATTATTCATATTTTAATTCAGCCTAATACCTGATGTTTTTTGGTTTGGTTACGCTTTGGTCATAAACCCAGCGGGACGGTAGGTGGCGGTAGTGAGCGTCAGCGCCGAGCGCGGACGGCGCGTTTATGCAGGCAGAGGAAGAAAGGCGCATTAAGGGAAGTGCCGCAGTGAGCTGGGCTCTGTTCTCCGCTGCATACATGTCGACCAGGGTTTTTATCGGCTAGTCAGAAGAATTGGGCTCATCGAGTATTTTTAAACCATATATATTAAGTATATATATAACCACACAAGATGGCCACTGGTGAGTCAGCGTGTCGTGCGATCGTTTGAGCTAAAGTTGTTTGTTTGTTCGTGAGAATAGTGAAAAGTTGGTCGAATAGCACCGGAGCTAAATTACCCGCTAACCTCGAGGCCAGAAGAGGGGCTCCGTCTATTTAATGGAGCGTTTTTTTTTTCAATAGCACAGCTAAATTAGCTTTATCGAATATTTTACTAAACGTGTTTTTTTTTTTTTAAAAAAACGGCGACCAACTTTGTGTTTTAGGTTTCGTTGTTAATTTACCTCGCCTATACTTAGGGGTAAACGCTGAAATGTTGCCGCCTGAGCGGGGCCTTGTTGCGGCTAGCGTAGCATAAGGTGCCTGCTAAAGGCTTCTTTGTTTACACCGGCGCTATTGTTTCCTCCGCTGATAAGAGGAACGTTTTGCGCTACCGGCGTTACTGTGGTGGTGGATCGAAGTGGCACCATCGGCGATTAAACGGCTCGATGTAAAGTAAACGGCGTCGAGGCAGGACGGCCTTTTTAAAGCTATGGTGGTTTGCGTGGTTTCAACATGTAGCCCGAGCCACGACCGAATTGACCGCCATTTTTACAGCGCTGGCGTGGTGACGGGCCTGTCCCACCTCACTCGCCTTCGCAGCCTCATCAGCTGCTTAGTCAGTTTCATCTTTTGCAGCAAACTGTCTGTGATCCCTCTCGTCCTGCTCATGATCAACCTCTGTTTTTATTTCTCTTTGTTTCAGATTCAGGCTACGGTGGCTCACAAAGGTAATGCATGGATAACATTTAAATCCTCGTATTGTCTCTGTGTTGTACACTTTCTAAACTTAAAAATATAAGGTTGCCATTGATTCCTTGAGTTTGGCTTTGGACAATAACTTGAGCCTCGTTTTTGGCCTTTATTTATTAACATTTCTTGAAATAAAATGCGCTGAATTTGCTGTTAGCAGTTCCTGTATGCTATGTATCACTGGATGCATTGACAACTGTCAGTTGCTTGGGTCCTGAAGAAAAACTTGAATTACATGATTCTCAGGCAAATTCTTGAGTTAGTGCCTCTTCGTTATAATTCTAAGTGAGTTTATGGGCATTTATTTTCGATGGAAATCATAGATGAAAATGTCTTTAGGCCGTGTAAACCAGCCTTTATCTATTAACATAACATGACTTGCTGCAGGCAAGTACTACAGACTTTAAAGTAGCCTTTATTTGCCTTCCTGAGCTGTGCATCAGAGTTGCTGCAACTTTTGATCATGTTTAACAGGTGGACGGCAATAATTAACTTTCTGTTGCACACACCTGTCCCTTTCACCTCACACAGTGTCTTTGTCTTAGTTTCTTCCTCTGCGCCACCCCTGTAGTTTGAAAACTGTTGGAAAATATGAGCCCAACTTTCTGTAGGTGGACACTACCCATTTGGTACAAAATGTAGCACAGTTTGGCAGAAAAAACACCCTGTCTGGCAATACTCCATATAACTGAGCCATAAAGTTATTCATGTACCTAGAACTGAAAGCTTAACCTGTTTTATCATGTGTCTGTAGCTATGGATCATATGGTGGTCAGCAGGGCGGACAGGTAAGACCATCCCCAAGCTACAACCCGTTTGCTGCAAGCATAATTTTAAAAGCTTTTTTTTTTTTAATTTTTGACTATAATCTGTCTAAAAAGCATTTCCTGTTGACAGGGTTATGGACAAGGAAATGGTGGGGGCTCCTATGGGGGACAGAGTTACAGTGGCTATGGACAGCAAGGTGCAACACAAGGTCCAGTATATTTTCATGTAAAACCTGTGGCAAAGAGCAGTGCTTTGTGAACAGTAGGGTACTGTAGATTACACTTATGCTGCCCTTATTTAATCTCTTATTTAATCCCTTAATGTAATCTCTGTCATATTTTGCTTTTAATTACCTCAAAGGGTGGCATGTTCAGTTAGCTTCAACTGTAATTTCACTAAGTTTTCCGATGTGTCAGACCATTGCTCAGTATAAACAAGGGATTTGTAAGACACATTCTTTTGTATCATGTTTTAATATCCGGTAACAATGATATTGTGGGTTAGAATACTTGCTTTGATTAAAAAAAATTGACAGAACAATGCAAAATACTTTTCTCTGTTGTGTAAATTTAAAGGGATAGTTTTGTTTGATTTGTTCCATCATGGATCATAAGACAATGAGTTAATCAGTGGAATGTGTTGAAAGAAATGAGATTTCTCAGTTTTGTGAACTTTCTTTTTTGACTCACCTCTGTATTTTTACAGATGGTTATGGCCAACCTCAGCAACAGAGCTATGATAATTATGGACAGGAATCATCTGGGTAAGACGCTAATTTCATATTAATCACGGACCACCTTAAACTGCGTGAGTGCTTTATTTGTCTGTGCAGCATGATTTTCACTGACATTCTTTGCTGCCTTTGCAGGCTTATTAACATTAAGATGTTTTGTGTATGTATATAATAAATATTCAAACATGAAATAATTTTAGCATTAAGCAATACAGCAAAAATTATACAGGATGCTGTTGCATACTTTATAAGTCCAGATGCAATTTTTTTTATACAGAAGACTATGCGATGGAAACCTGAAAAATCAATTATGCATTTTATTTTAATTTGACATTTGACTGATGATGCCGCACATGTTTTTCCTGCTTAAACTGATCAGTGGATTCAAATATTTGGCATCTTTGTTATGCTGACTAGTGTTTTTTCTAAAAACAATTTCAAGGTATGGGGACAAGTCGTCTTACGGACAAGGTTCTTATGGGCAGCAAAGTTCCTATGGTGGTCAGGGGCAAGGAGACAGCTATGGACAGCAGAGCTCCTATGGTGGCCAGGGACAAGGTGGTGGTGGTGGTGGCGGCGGCGGCACCACCACCGGATATGGTAGCCAGGCGCAAGGCGGTGGCGGCACTGGATATGGTAGCCAGGCGCAAGGCGGTGGCAGCACCGGATATGGTAGCCAGGCGCAAGGTGCTGGCGGCTATGGAAGATGGAGTGAAGGTAGGAATAACTGGGTCTTTGATCAATGTGAAAACTACATGTTTTCTGTTAGCACCTATGATACAACACAAATATGCTTGCTAATAAGGCAGGTTGTGTGTGTACTCAATAAATCTGTCTATGCATCAGGTGAAAGTGGTGGTCAGGGTGGGAGGTTTGGACGTGACCACGGTGACCGTTCAGAAGGTGGTGGCTACAGAGGCAGAGGCCGTGGTGGCTATGACCGTGGAAGTTATGACCGTAGTGGCGGATACGACCGCGGTGGATACGACCGCGGCGGAAGAGGTGGACCTCCTGGTATGGGGTAAGTTGCAGAGTGCCACTGCCCCTAAGGTACCTCTATATACTGTAAAATGAGACATGACTTGTTGTCACTCAGCCCATCGTCACTTGTCAACTACAAACCATCCACATAATTGATTTTCATCACTCACCTGCTTTATGCTTCAGATCCCCCAACTCTGGTAATTTTTTATTTTTATTTATTTTTTTGTTTTTCCCCCAAAACTTCATCAAAAGCTGCAAAAGATCACATGGATGATATTCACCACCCCTCTGCATTTTGCTTCAGGTGCTTGAAAATTGTCATTATTTCCTCCTTTTTTTTTTTTTTCCTTTGTTAAAACCCGATTCACCTGATTATTTATTTATTTATTTATTTATTTATTTTTACATAAGAGACATGCTGCCTTAAATCGATCAAATGATCGGTACTACCATGTACTGTGTAGTTGTGATTAATTAGATGGTTCACTCATCATCATCATTCAGGTCTTATGTAAATTAATGGAGAGTGAACATGCCTGCCTAAATAGGAGCTTTAAAAAAAAAGAGGCAGACAACTGGAGACCCAGTTGTGCAGCCATATTATCGCAGACATTGGGACAGGTTTTGTCCATTCTGCAACAGAACAGCTGACAGATTTTCTATAAACCAGGAAGGGACATATTGTCATTTCGGAGGTTATGTTTAATTGAAATACTAACATATTGAACTTTACCTACACGGATGACTCTAAGGAGAAAAATGCTGCACACCATTAAGATTTCTTATATACGAAATCTTTGGTCTTACATATGAAATCTTTGGCTCCACACTGAGAGGTATACTATGATACATCTCCCACCATTGTGAATGGGCCCTTTCCCCTTTTTAGGACCTTCAAAAGAAGCACACCTTAAGTTTCAAAGAGGTTTTAGCTAATGTGCCCGTCAGTGTTTCTGATGAGAATGGGAAAAGATGTTTTATTTATATATTTTTATTTATTTATTTTGTTGTTGTTGTTGGAGACTGACTTTGATAGGATGATGTGAAAGCTTCACATGCTGGATGAATAGCTAACACTGTGAAGATGACTGGTCGGTTTTGTATATCATATATTTGTTGTCCATTTCATACATATCTTTAAACCAGTAAAAGCTTTTTGATGCAGGCGACAGCTTTTCACTTTGTAATTTGGCGTTGATCCACACAGTGAGGTTCTTTTTTTGTTTTGTTTTGGTTTTTTGCGCTTTTATATTTTTCTCAACGTTAAATCTCCAGCAGCTATATCTATATATATTTTTTTATTATTATTTTTTTTTTTCAACTGCCAGAAACTCAACTTTGGTGTGTTCTTGTGCTCTGAGGACCACACAATAGTTTTTGAACAATGGAAATGCCACTGAAATGATGCCCTTAGACCTGGAGCCACATCTTCAGCTGCTTCACATTCAACAGGTTTCATTCAAGTGTTGTGTATTTGACAATGGCGAACATGTGTTATGTGTTAACATGGATCTACATTTTATACTACAGGTGTTCAGAGTGATTGAACTAAAAGTTGGACCTCAGTTAAAGGATCACATAAACGCACTCAGTGGAAGATTGCTTATCAGTCGCTACGCCCCTTCACAACAATTTGGCTTCTGATGTTTAAAAAAAACAAAAAAAAAACCCAAAACCAACAGTCGGCTGTTTTTTGTTTTTGTTTTTTTTTTTCAGCTATTGGTTTCCAATCTGGTCTTGTAAAAAGAAAAAGTACCAAATTTTTTCGTAAATGGTGACCCAGTCGCATGTGATAATTCTCTTCAACCGTCTGCCTTATTATTCCGTCAGAGCTGCCTAGTCGTCTGTTTATTGATCTCTAATGTCAAAGACTAACGCATTCCTCGTGTGAGACATTTCCACCATAGTCGCACACCCTGGCAGGAGTGCATACTGATGGGGATGTAGGGGAGCTTTGAGCTCTCAGTTGGGACAAAGGAAAAGCCATCATATCTCCAATTTTTCCTCTGCAGAGGTGGTGACCGTGGTGGCTACAAAAATTACGGTGGTAAGTGACGAGCATCAGAACTGTGTCGGTGGGGGAGGAAAGAACTTGAGTTAGCAAAAAAGAAAAGAGGGGTATAAAAAAAAAAACTCAGTGAATGCCACCATTTTCATATCCAGATCCCAAGGGACTCCGACTATTATTCTTAGCAGGATTTCTCTTAAATGACTTCAGATATGGTAAAGAACATGGAGCCTGAGTTGTAAAATAATGGTATTGTTGCATGAAGGAGAGGGCTGATTGTAAATGAGAGGTGTTCCCAGGTCGCACAAGGAAAACTTTCTAAAACTGGAGACATGTTGGTGGTTTTCATTTCTGGTGTAAGCTCAAAAAAATTGTTGCAAGGTGTTGGTATGTGATGCAATGGTATGAAAACGCTCATCAGAGAGCTGTAAACATGGACTCTGTTTAATTTTCTTTGTATCATTATGCATTGGTAGGGATGAAGTTAATAGTTAGTTGTATGAAACAGTTGGGACAGTTTTTAAGATTCCTTCCTCAAATGTTCTCTCCCATTCTCATCTGTTTTGCAGGCTCTCGAGACTACAGCTCAAGGGATGAACCAGGTAAGACTGATTTTGATCAATCAGCCCTGATTGAAATTTTTCCACTGTAATTTGATCTGAAAGTCAATAACTCCCCTGCATGATCTATACATATGATTCACATACAATGGTTCCAGAGATTGCTGACCTCTCTTCTCCTCTCATCTCAGCAGCGGGAGAGCAGGACAACTCTGACAACAACACCATTTTTGTACAGGGACTGGGAGAAGATGTCACAGTTCAGGAAGTTGGCGACTTCTTCAAGCAGATTGGTATCATCAAGGTATGATGGTATCTTCTTTTCTTTTTTTTCCCACCATACTGCCACACAGCCGTATGTCCATGCAGCCTTGATTTTTGTTGTTTTCAAACAGTCTAAGCCTGTGTCACACTGCGGTTGTTTTTATTCGTTGAACCAGTTGCATACAATTTTAGTTGAGGATTAAACTTCTTTGAATACCTGGCAGCCAGAGATGGTAAATGCAAACAAAGCCACAGAGAATTCAAATTATTTCTGTGCTTTTAGGTGAACAAGAAGACTGGCCAGCCAATGATCAACATCTACTCTGACAAAGCCACTGGTCGGCCAAAGGGAGAAGCTACAGTGTCATTTGATGACCCACCATCTGCCAAAGCTGCCATTGAATGGTTTGATGGTAAGGGCACTGGCGTATCTTTCAATCGCTTTAGTAACATTTTAACATCACTCCCATTGACATGTTGTTTTTTTTTTTAAATTACTTTCAGGCAAGGATTTTAATGGCAAACCCATTAAAGTATCATTTGCGACTCGCAGAGCTGAGTTCACACAGAGAGGAGGTGGAAGAGGGGGGCGAGGAGGTGTGTACTGATGGAGCTGTCCTAGGGCACAATATACAGATGAAAGAGATGCAAATGTTTGGTTTCTAAATTGATGTAATTGTGTTGGCGGTTACTGCTGTTTTTGATCAGTTTCCCCCTGCTTTTTTCTTATAAGGTTTCAGAGGTCGTGGTGGTGGAGGAGGACCCAACTTTGACATTAAGGGAGGAGACTGGCCCTGTCCCAACAGGTTTGTAGGAGAAGATTTCATGCTTTTATCTGTTTAAAAAAAAAAAAAAAAGGGTTAATGCGCAGCCAAAAATGATCATTTGGCCTCATTTGTGAAGTGGATATAAATGTTTAAAATGTCCAATGACCTTTCCACAGCTCCTGCGGCAACATGAATTTTGCACGGCGGCAAGAGTGTAACAAGTGTGGTGCACCCAAACCAGGAGATGGAGGATTTGGAGGTGGAGGTGAGTGCTTTGACCTGATTTGAATTCTTGAAGAAGCTGTTCCAGAGTTCCTTATTGCCGTTCACATTTCTGAGAACATGTAGGATTGGAAAACAATTGATTAGTTTTAAAAACATGAACAGCAGATCCTTTCAGTCCATGACATTTTATCCCGTTACATTGTCCCTTTTGTTTCACTTACATAAATGTTGTGACTGTTTATAGACCGTGGAGGCAGAGGAGGTTATGGTGGTGACCGAGGTGGAGGCTTCAGAGGTCGTGGAGGTTTCCGTGGGGGAGACCGTGGAGGCTACGGAGGAGGTGGTGGAGGATTTGGAGGGGGCTACAAAATGGGGGGAAGGTTTGTGAAAGTTTTGTTGTTTTGCACATTTTGCAGACTAGTTGACCCTCTGCATGAGGACACGTGTATGATGTAGTTTGATTATATGACCAGAAGAGGGTGTAGCCCGCTTTTGATGAGTAAATTTACTCTTGATCTTTAACTTGGTTACAGACAAATGCAGTTTCCCAATATCATACTACATATTAACTGCATATAGCATGTACAGTATACCAATCTTTATAGTTTACTATTCTTGCAGGAAGCATACAAGAACTCAACATTTTTATACTCAAACTCGCATGTCCTGAACAGTCTTAAAGGATTAAATTCAGTTTCCTTTTAAAAATAAAAGGCACTTGGGGTGTGAAATGTCTTAACTTGTCATTAAAGAAATTAATATTTTCTCCTTCCTACTGTTGGCAGTTGTGCTAATCATAGATCTTTTTAGGATTTTAGGTGGTACACTTATAAGATAAAAATGGGATTGTTGCTGCAGACAATTGTGCTGTTGGCGGCATTTCCATTGCCTTTGTTCATTGCTTCGAGGACGAACATCCATCAATGAAATCATCAGTTCTTGTTTTTGTTTTTTGTTTTTTAATTGCATACACTGGGTGATTTGAGTGTGTTTTTAATATTTTCACTATCCTATTGTGAAGACTCTAAGTTCCAAATTTCAAATCAGACATTTATTCTCTCATCCTGGCACCAAACTCTTTAAAGTTACAGTACAACCAGTAAACCAAAGTGGCATTTTATGTCCCTGCTTATTAAGAAGCCAAGTGGTGAAGAGTATGTCTGTCAGGTATCAAAATATTCATACTATAAACCCTTCACTTATTATTTTTGTGTCCTTTTGAGGGTTGTGGGATATTTCCAAATTTTGATTAATTGCTGCTCACTCAAGTCGAAATGCTCCGTTAATGCTCCGATTCAATGACAGCATGGTCTTGGAAAATACAGCTGGTAATGACCGTCTTTGTCTTCTCCCCACAGAGGTGACCGTAGAGACGACAGAAGAGACCGGCCATACTAAGTGTTGAACAGATGGCAACAATTCCAGCCCTTGAGTTTGCCGTAGAGGAAGGGTTTAGTTTGGGGAAAACTGGGAAAAGAGATCTGGGAAGGGGCTCGATCGGATATTCTGATCCGTGCACCTTTTTGTAGCCAGTGCATCCCACCTATTACTGTTCATCTGTGAGTGAGGGAAGGATGTGTTGAGCTGAAGTGAAGGAGCCTCGGGGCTAATTGTCACTGTCAGCATGTGGTCAAATGTATGTTTATTTTTTTTCCCCTTTTGTTTTATTTCTTTGTACATCCTTTTAATTTTCTCTCAGATTCTAGATGCAGATGTTTTGTGAGGTAGCCTTCGTACCATTGTTTTGTATGAACAAATAAAATGTTTTACTTGGGTTCTTTTTTTTTTTCCAAAATGATATTAAAAACTGTGATCTTTTCTCTCTGTTTTGCGTGAGTTTATACTGAGCGACACTTCTATAAGGGAAATGCATGAGAATCACTTCGGCCTATCGCGCCCACCGGTCGTAGCCTGCGTCGCTCCGCCGGTATCCGGCCTCCGGCTGCCGTGCAGGCCGGAGCGCAGGGGCGGTGCTGCCGCGCCCCCTCCGCCCTCCGCCCTCTCCGCCCTCTCCGCCCTCCCGCTCCAACATTCCCGGGGGCTGAATAGGTCCCGTCAGTCCTCGCAGGGATGGAGACGTAGGGCGAGCGGCTGCTTGCTCCTCTCACTCACACGCGTCCGGAGAAACCCAACAATGAGAAGAACATCTGCGGCCGAGGAGAAATGCCCGGCGCGGGCAGCGGCGTGGCCGTAGTGTTGTTGCCCCGCGATGAGCCGCCGAGCCCCGGACCACCGGCGCGGGCCGGGACGGGGCATGAGGGCAGCCTGGATCCTGGCCGTGAGCGCCCTCATCGCCGCCCGGACTACCGGGGGGTCGCCGCTGGTCCCGGACCCTGAGGTACTCCTGCAAAAGAAACGGGGGGTGACTGAAGAGGCGCAGTCTCTTACTGAATTAAGCTTCAAGGCATCTTAATATGATAGAGCTGAGCAGACTGATGAGAAAAACCCAATATGTTTAATGAAAAGTAACGCAACCTGCAGCCATCCTAGCACTAACCCTGGTGTTTTGTGTGGGGGTTTTGAAATTCTCTTAAAAAAAAAGGCCTTAAAACCATACTTCCAATTACTTATCGCCTATATGACCTATGCTGTTTTCTTTAATAGACAATTTTGACCTGCCCGGATCTGAGACCTCACCTGTAAAACACAATAACAGCGGATTTTTCCTTTGATTTATCGCTGAACGGTGATGAAAGTGTCTGGGTTTCTGTCACCGGAGCTCTGGCTAACAAAAGGAACCTACATGTTCACGCATAGCAAATAAAAATATGGGAAACACCGAATATATCCTTTATTCCTGAATTAACGTGTTATATACATTTTTTTCTCAACAATTAAATGTGCACGCTCTGTTTTTGGCAAAGGGTGTTTACCACTTCAACACTTTCCTACATAAAGAAAATATGTAGAGAGAAAAAACAACATCGATTAGGCAACTATTTTTATTGCGATAGTGAAAATAAGGTTGGTCTGTGGGACCCCGAACAATGTGGGTTATATCCCTTCAAAATGCCAAAAGGCATATTAAAATTGAAATATGTCAAATCTACTGTCTAGATATCGGAGGAATTTTCCCTCAGGCTGTGTTTGAAACTACTTTTATCAAAGATTATGACAGTCTGTCTGGAGAAATCATTTTTCTAAGCCTGAGGAAAAGTAAATGCAACAAACTGTCTTGAGAACTGCTGCTTGTTCAGTTTATTATCTACAGTAACATTTGATTTAACTGTCATATTTATACCATGTCAGCCTTGTAGCTGCACATCCTGACATAGAGACCAGAGGAAAATAAAACTGTTTGTGTCTCAGGGTTTTCTGGGATTACACAGTTTAGTTCCCTCACCGTGGTTTGGACGCTCCTTCACTTTGACGGCTGTGTTTGTTGGCCGCCCGCAGGCGTCAGGTCTTCTTCCTCAGAGCTGAAAGACTGTGGCATCAGGCCGTTACATAAAGACAAAGCCTTCTGGAATATTCCTGGATCTATCATGGGGCAAAGGGACATTTTCGTTGCACATCCCTCTTTGCCGAAACACAGCTGTCATCTCCGCAATTTTAATTTCCATCCCACCTTCACCACATCTGTAATCACAGCTTCGTCTGCCGTTGCCTGAACACGAAACCTGCTAGATACACATACAGGGCTATGATTGGAAGACTAATAACACAAGTATCAACATACCTCATTTCAAACCACAATGCAACAACATCTGTTGTCACATACCCTACTGGTTCGTTTTTACTGTCTTTTAAAGGCATTAAACTTCAGAACTATTCTCAGCCCACATGTTTACATGAAATTCTTGTGATGTAATAACTATGATATTTCAGGGACCCCTAAGGGATTCTTCCTCATATGGGTGGTCCAGATTTATACATCCTTTCTTGGCAACCTGCAGCAGATACTGTACACGTGGAAAATTCTCTTTACACTTTCATAATTGCCTCTCTGGGGATTTACCAGTCTCTTGGTGTGTAAAAATCATCAGATCTTTATCCAGAATGTGACTTTACGAACTTTATAATTTAAGCAGATTTCTAAATAGGGGGCATTTGGAAGCAGGGGTGATAAGAAAATTTTTTACTGGAGTTTTTTTTTTTTTTTTGGTGGATTCATGTGTTTTGTTTGAGGATTTCTTATACAGTATTTCACAGGTATGACTGATGGTTGCAGGTTTTTCTGGAAAAGTACGGCTACCTCCATCAGGACAACCACATCCACAATGCGGTGGAAGTGCAGTCAGCCATCCGGTGGGTGATTTAGTTGTTCTTCATCTTGTCATAACAGTGGGCCTTATAAGGTCCTAAATAAAGTGATATGATTTTCGAGCAAAGTGATACTTTCCTCTCTAAATTTTGCCAGTTGGAGTTAGCTGGATGTGTTGAGTTTTTTTCATCAGGGGTGGGACAAGCCTCAGGGTTGAACGTCAATGCAGGGCAGTAAAACACACCCTCACCCCTACGCTGGGAAACCTCCAGTGAACCCTCTCTGAACCATGCAGGAATTCCAAGAACCTCGCCCTCTGGCCCATATATTGACTGTACTATAATGGAAACTGATTGAAAAGCTTAGCCCTTGCTGAAAACTTAAACTAAACTGTGTTGTTGGCATTTATTTAATGTAACCTCATTGTAGCATCTATCCATTTAGCTGGATCAGGCACATTTAAATCAGTCAGTCGTCACCTGGTGTATGCTGCCTCTGCTCAGTGACTTAAATTATTCAGGAGGCAGATGCTGCCGTGATGTGCACTATGCCACAGGGGGTCAGGGCTTTGCCACTTCACTTGGGTTTGGCTTTAACATGTTTAAGCTTGTATTCTCAAAAATTAAAATGATAAAGGGTTGTAAATAATTTACATGAACCACCTGAGCTGTTCCTCCTCCTCGTTTTTTTAAAGACAGTACTGCTGAAAATACTATCATGGCTTCATGACATCATATCACCCTTTGTAAATTACATTAACAATCTTCACTCAACAGCATTGTGTTTCAGTTTTTAAACTCATCTGAATCCTAGATCCACTATCAATCTATGTTTCTGGTATAGCATCGTTTTAAGATGCTGGCTAAGAGCATAAACATCAATATACCCTCGGTCTTTAATTGCTCTTCACAGAAACCAGTGGACTTCACATTGTTGGGTCAAGAGTCTCAGACTGGGTTGGGAGTATCCAGTCAGTTTCTAAATGCCTGGTCAGGAAGGGCCTCATTCAAATGTTTCCTCTCTCCGCAGTGAGTTCCAGTGGTTGTCCCGGCTTCCTGTCACAGGCGAACTTGACAGCGCCACCCTGAGGCAGATGGCGGAGCCCCGCTGTGGGGTGTCGGACGAGGGCAGCCAGCAGATCTGGGCCCGGAGGGTAAACGCCCTCTTTACTGGAAAGAAGGCTGCTGCGGGGCGGGCCCAGAACCGCAGACGGCGTGCTGCTGCACAAGGTATTGTGTATGATGGTTAAAAATGTGAGACGCCATGTTTATATGTGTGTTTTTTTTAAGTATGTGCATTAAGTGTGAATGGCATCCTAAGGCCTGTGTAAAGAACCTGATGTAATTTGTGTGCACTGTTGTGGTCGTAAAGAGCATAAAGAGCATAAAGAGTGGACTGGGAGTGTCCACCTTCGTAAACTCAAGCACTAAATAGAACTTGGGGGTGTAATTACCATTGCTGGAGTACCTGATGATGCATGCGTCAGCCTGGATGATTCCCGTTTTCAGCTTCAGTTACACAAGTCCATGTATCTTTCACGTCATGTTTACTGGCGAAATTTACAACCTCGGTTTTGCACAGTAATGTTTGATATATTTAGTTAAGGGGTTGCTATTTAACCCACTGGATAGTTTTTTTTTCCGTTTGTAAAATGATTTGGAAGATGTCAGGGCTTCCCTGAGCAACGGCGGTATCACCTGCAGCTCCACTTAACAGTTTCTCGCTGGACCGAACTGAGCAATGATTGTTGCTTTAAATTTCTTTAGAAAATCATGTGGGCTCTTAATGGAAATTATCCCAATTTTCTAATCCAGTTAACAAAGGAATAGGAGTATTCATTGGTGTGCAGATCACTGCAGTTTGGTTGGTTAAGAGTGCAGCTGAGCATTGACAAATTTCTTGCAGACTCCGTGAAGCAGTTGAGTAAAAGGTCCTGTTCTCCTGTCTTGGGATGCTTTACAGGAAATCTTTGAGAATTACAAAGAGGTGTAATTTCTGCTCTTGTTTAAACATGTAACAGTGATGTTAAAGGGGACAAAATCTCTAAAACACGATGAAATTCTCTGGGGCTTGAGACAGGATTGATTAATGCGTATGGCCCCAGTTTCAGTTGGATCATTAAAACCTCCTCAAGGAAAAGTTAGCAGTGTATCTTAACACCACTAAGAGTCTGTAGCCACGCTAGTGGCTCTGTGAGGCCTTACTGAGGCAGCGAGGTTGTGCACAGAGGATCAGACTTTGCGTTGTTACTATGTGCAAATGTCTCTCGTGGCCTGTGTTTTTGAGTCTTTCTTTCTTACTGCCTTTCTCTGGTGCCTTCATTCCTCACATCCCCTCTGGGAATGAGCAGCAGCAGCCTGGTGACAGGCACCAGGAGAAGCAGATTTTCTGCTCCCTCTGTCTACTTGTGCCTCCAGCCTCATGGTGTGTGAAGCTGCTACATTCCTTCCTGTCACTGACGAGGTTGGCTAATGTTCAGGGAATGCAGCGGTGGCTGATGTTTGCCGCTGCCTCTTCATGTCAGTACCTGACATGTTCCTTCTGGTAAACACATCCATAACTGTCTGAATGGATTACGTTGTTTGCCGAGCCGGCTGGCTATCTCAATGGCCAGGTATCTCTACTGTGTGAATAAGCGGATACCTTGCTAAGTGACTTACCTTGTTGGCAGGATTACAACCCGATCTGGTGTAAGAAAACAACTCTGCGTCGTTATTTAAGTCCGAGACGTGACTCACACGACAGGTCGCAGTATTATTACACAAAGAGTAGCGTAATTGCGGATAGTTTTGCACCCTCTGGTCAAATCTCCTACAGATCTGGCTTCATATATCCACTGATGTGGTTTAGCAGTCTCATAACTTAATTGTGTTTAAGCAGTATTGTACTGCTGTGAAACCACCGCCTCGATCTCAAACACGTTGCTTTGTCCTCCAGGAGAAGCAGGTAGTTTGTGCCTGAGGCTTGAAGAATGCTTCCTGGAAGAGTTTAATGTTTGGATTGACATTTTTTCTAACAGAGTCAGTCTGGGTAAAATGCCAGTACAACCTGCATTATTCTGGTTAACTATTAAACACTCAGCACACCTGTGGCAGTAACATTTTATTTGCAAGCCTTGGGTATTTTTAACCACATTCTATGAATAGCAGTGTCATTTGGTTGGTCCACCACTTTGGTCCAGGCTGAAATATCTCAACAACTATTAGGTCGACTGGCATGGGATTTTGCTCATGCTTTTCCATTAGCACAATTAAATTCACATTTGTCACAGGGAGTGAAATGGTTTGAAAGCAGTTGGACGGATTCAATGAAACTGGGTGCAGAAATTCGTACACGTAAATTATATTTTATATAAATTATTCTAGTTCACTGGTGGAGGGCGATACCAGGAAATTTGGTTAAAATCAGATCGTTATCAATTCCAGCGTCAATACTTTTTAATATTAAAAGTAGACAGTGTGCTATCATGTAGGAGAGATCCACGTGTCATTCTTTATATGTGAATGCATCGTTAATAGGATACTTATGGGTATATTTACAATAACACTCAATCATTAGCCACACATGAAGCCTTTGTTTTTACTATTCTCTGTTAATTATGTAATTACATGCATAGACAGTTTAATGGAAATATTTCAAATGTTTTTTTTATGTGTGATCTCTCTATGGCTGCGTGTATACACACAACAAGCAAAGAACACTCCAAGAAGAGTGTGCATGTGCCCAGAATGGATCCAATGAGAGAAAGATCCTTTTTATTCATATCAGTCCCATTTAATCCCCCCAAGTATTTATACTCAAAACAAGACTTAGTATTAGTAGTATTTGTAGAACTGATGCTTTAGGTTATTGGTCCACCCAACCGTATGGTTTAACAGTTTTCTCTACAGTTAAGATACCTGTGCTGAGCCAGACCTTCCATGACTCGCACTTAATGCTTAAGTATTTGAGCAGTTCGTACTTGACGGCTGACACTGGCTGCCAAACAAAGACTGCAGGCGACAGCAACACGCAGATAAGTCAGAGGCTGCTGTGTGATGGTGTGATGTGGCTTTGTTCAGCGTTAATGTGTCAGCCTCTGACCTTGCTGAAAACTGAAAACAGGCCTTGACTTATAGTAGTATCTGTTGGTTGCTCCCACTGGTTTTTACAGAACTGACTAAGACTAAAGTGCTGTAAGTGTGATAGGCTTGTGTTTGTGTTCTCCAGAGTTGTGCACTTACGGATCTCCCCCCTCTCCCTGGAAACTTTTAACCACTTCATCTCCATTTTACAACAGACTGTTCCATTTGCTTTAGTTTTACACAATTTCAGCAGCATGCACAGAATTCGGTGGCTTTGCTCACTAGAGCTGCAACAATTACCTGATTAGATCATTGAAACTTAACTTGCAACCATTTTGATAATTGATTCCTTTTTGGAGCAAAAACAACTAAATTCTTTTGTTCCAGCTGCTAAAATGTGACAAATTGCTGCATTTTTCAGTTTAAAATCATTTGAGAATGAGTGTCTTTTGATGTTAGACTGTTGGCCGGAAAAAAACAAGCCACGTGAGAATGTCACCTTTGGCTCTTGGAAATTGTGATGGGCTTTTTTTGCCATAGTAACAGCGTGGCTTCATGGATAGCAATGTTGGTCTATCAGTCTCTTCACCAGTTTGGTCCAGACTGGAATATCTCAACAACTATTGGATGAGTTGCCATGGAATTTGGTGCAGACCTTTAGGTTTTCCTCAAGATGAATCCCAACTTTGGTGATCCCCCAGACCTTTTCATCTCATCATCAGGTTGGAACTTTAATTGGTTTGCATCCAAATACCTGCCAAACTTATGAGCGTCCCATCGGCCTCTGCTGTACACATGCTGAACGTCAGCCTGCCAACATTGTCATTGTGAGCATGTTAGCTTGCTGATGTTAGCGTTAAACTCAGTACACCATTATAGTGTTGATTGCTGACTTACAGCCTTTTTCACAATTTACCTATACAATTTAGACCAAAAAATTAATAAATTAATCATGAAAAAAAATCTATTATGACATATCAGCCGTAAAACTGACATGTCTGCAGCTATTTCTCTCCTTAATTTCCTCTTTGTGAATTAAACTAAAAATCAGGCACACAGACAATGTAAACGTTGCAGACAGAGACATCCTTATGTGTTTTTGTGTGTGTGTGTGTGTCCAAAAAGTCTCTGCGACACCAATAACAAACAAAACCTCCCTGCACCTCCACAAACAATAACTTTAGCTATCAAATGATCAGTCACTTCCTAATGTCTGTGATAACCCACCCTCCCAACATTGCTGCCATAGAGGGCATCATGTTAATTGCTTCCATAAGGGAAGTGGTGGAATGTCTTGTGTATCGGACTTCCTGGCTTCCCCGCCGTCCTCGGGGACCTCTTACTCTGCGGCGGTCTGGGATGGAGAGAGAAGGCGCCCGACTCACATCATGTGGAAACAGGCCTAATGCATATAGTTCATGTAGGAAAAAAAAAATGGAGCTAGGCTTGGAAAGCAAGGGAATGTGTTCAAGTGTCTCACTGACTTTAGTGTCGTGAAATATTGAGAACCTGATCAAGTATAAAATCATGTGTCAAAATCAGACTTTACAGGAAAAAAATGCAGATTGTAATGACAATGACATTAATCCTGTGGTACCTTGTTTTCTTTCTCGAATGAATGTAAATGAATAGAAGGACTGTTATTCCCTCAGATACAGCTCAAGTGTTCAAGGCTCCAGGTGCTTCCACTCTTACTGTTTTATGTTTATGAAAACTGTGCAACAAAAATGCACAGGATCAAGTTCATGTAACACTCAAGCTGCCGCTAAAGCACAAATTCAGTTTGTGTGTTTACTCACACGGAAACACACACTGATGTCATTGCCAAACCCGTGTCCTAATGGCTCCAGATATTCTGATATCTCCCTGTCTCCAGGGTGCTGTTGAGGTCTCTCGGTAATTCACAGTATGTAGTGCATACCTCTGCTTTATCGCTCTCAGCTTTTAAGTGAATCTTTGCTGTCTATTATTTAACTGAGCACCAATGGTATCCAAACAGCTCAAATCTGAAACACGAAAGCGTCCACAAGTCCGGTCAGCACGTGCCTGTAGGACTGAGTAGGAGTGCTTAATGTAGGCATTTGTTTGTGCAGACCTCCCACATACACTGGGGGCAGATGTACATCGACTACATTATATTTTGACAACTGTAAGTGTGCTTGATTTATGTTGCCATTTTCTAGTTAAACCTCAAATGTGAAAGTATGTGTAAATCCATACATTCCTTGTGCAAAGTCATCTCAAGTGCACCCGCATCAGTACTACTTCCATTGAGTTAGTGTATCTTAAAGTCTCTGACCAGTACTAGCACAATGTGAAAGTGCTTTTGTTGGAGAGTTATTGCTTCAGCACTGGAGGTTCTGTCATTGTGTTACTTTTTGGCTGTGACTTTCTTTTTTCAAAATTTGCTTCATCTTCATTCATATTTTCAAGCAAAATGAGTGGGTTGACATTGGCAGCACAATACTTGCACAAGAACAGGTTCTTTTAATAGCATATGTAAAGGGTTACATCTTATAGGTGCATACTATATATGTATATGTGTATATATATATATATATATATATATATATATATATATATAGCCCATTTTTCCAGCGTTTGCATATTGTTTTTATTGTTGTATTAAGGTAAGGCACTATAAGTTCAATCAGGTTTTTTCCCCAGGTGCAAAACAGCATCAGCATCTATGCTAAATATTTCCATTAACTCTGGAGCAGGCTCTTGCCAATATGGAGTCCAGAAAACATGAAAATATTTTTTACCAAAACACCCTAAGAAATGTTGATGATTACAACAGTGAATCTACAAATGGTTTTAAAAAACACTCTTGTTCTAAGTGTTTTCGCTAACTCTTTCACCAGCTCTGTCTACCCACACACGCTCCAGCCTCTCCAGCTGCCTCTCCTTAAAGGTCCATATTATCTAATGATTGTTTCCTGCAAGGCAGCCTTTCTGTCTGCTTGTTGTGGATGTGTGTTGCATGGTTGAGAGCTTGTGTGTGTTTGCTTTGTTCCCAGATTGTTACACTGCTTAATCCTATATACATATAAAGAGATGCGAGTCTTGTAAATTAAAAGAACGCCTGAATTGAACAACCCCCTTTACTCTGTCCCTGAACAAATTCTGAAGTTTGCGACACGTGTAATTATGTCTCAGCTGAGAACGAGCACACACACACGCGTGTTGAAGTAAACTGTTTAGTCAATTGTGTACTCAGAGTGGTTGTTAGTTTACCCAGCTGCGCTCTAACATGGCTAAAATCCTATCATTTTGGCTCGGCCTGTTGGATGTGATGAGGCTCCGCTGCAAAACATCACAGCTGAACACGGTTGGATATCTGACATCTGAATTTATAATAAGGGAAATGCAAGATGTAGATACGTAGTTAATAATAATTGGAACTCTTGCAAATACCATTACTAGTATTGTACAAATGCTGATACCACTGAAAAAGTTGAGTGACAAAGCCAATAAAAATATCAAGCCTGAATTCAAACCAGGCTGCATAAAACCAGAAAAAAACAGCCAGTTTAGCTGAATGAAAATAAATTAGGCCTGCAACCATTCATAATTTTATCTCAATTGATTTGTTAGGTCTATAAAATGAGAAGAAAAGTAGAACCTGAAAATCCTCTCAACTGAGCTGCTGAAACTGGGTAGTGTTAGAATTTTTGCTTGAAAAATAACAGTTAATTGATTATCATTATTAATTTTCAGATGATGGACAGATTGTTTGATCCACTACTCATTCAACTTCTGAAACAAATCGCATTGTCTAACTGTATTTGATCTATATTATTCAGCACACATATTCCCAGTAACATGAATGTGAAAACAGGGCTTTACTATGACTTTTAAATTCACGTTGTGTTGGTTCCTCTGTTTTCTGAGAAAGCTTTGTATCAATCTATCTAACCCTATGTTTACCTGAGCAGATGGTAGGTTCCAGTCTGATGAGACTGGGGAGGTAAAAGGCCAGTTAATGGTTTGCGAGTTAGTGAGTTTTAGCTGTTGACTTTTTTCTTAAGTGTTAAAGTCATTTCTGTCTAATTTCTCAGGGTTTGTGTTTTGCTTGTGTTTTGTTAAAATGCTCGATGATAAACGCCACATTTTAGCCTATAGTTCAGCTAGTGTAAGTTATTCAGTGCCGACCAACATCTCTCGCTCTTTATATGGTGTCTTGGCACTGCAAGGAATAATCTTATAATTCACTTGAATGTAAAACTGTTCACTTGTGGGATTCCAGTGCAAAAAAACAATATCAATGAGAAAAAAAATGTCTGTCGTGGATCCTCATAAAACAACAAAAATAATGAGTCACCTTTGGACCCACAGACACATTTTTTATGAAGCCAAACAAACAAAAGCCAAAGTTACATCCCAGGAGTGTTGCATTTTTTTTTCAACCTTATTTTCACAAATTTGTTAACTGATACCTATTTATCATTTTAGTCCACTTTTCATCTCACTAGGAGAAAATATCCCATACCATTCATTTATTTAAGTAAAAAGGAAATTCTTGTTGGTTTTTCACAATAAATTATGTTTTACAGGCGAACAGTTGAAACATTCTTGCTCACAGGAACATTGGCAGGGTTTTTCATTTGGTTATCTGGTGATTTGAGCTTATCTGCAGTTGAACTACCTGATAAGTTTGTGATGAATAAGACGGTGAGCTTCATACCTGCATGTCTCATATCTCTGTTCCTCCCTCTCTCTCCGTGTGTGTGGGTGTGTGTCTGGATCTCCAGCTGAGAAGTGGTACAAACGTCACCTGACCTACCAGATAGTGAACTGGCCTCGCCATCTGTCTCTGGGCTCGGTGCGGCTGGTCGTGCGTGCGGCTTTCCAGCTGTGGAGCAACGTGTCCGGCTTGGTCTTCCAAGAGGCCCCGGAAGGACCCGCAGACATCCGGCTGGCATTTTACAAGGGAGACCACAACGACGGGGCCAGCAACGCCTTTGATGGACCAGGTCAGGGTCAACAACCCACTGATTCAAATCATCGCAGGTGTATCATATCCAACATCTGATCACAGGATGGGTCGGAGTGTTTGTTGTTGTGTAACTGACCTTCATCTCAGGTGTGATCTTGTGTATGTAATTTGTTCTCAGGTCTCTCTTCCAAAAGAGATCTTAATCCCACTGAGACTTCCTGCATGAATAAAGATTAAAAAGTCCTCCTGTTTGTGTACACACAATGACCTGATTACCATGTATAATCAGATTAAGGTAACAGTTTGATTACACAGTTTGCACTAATCTGAATGACACAATAACATGGTCCGATGTAATATGTCAACATCACGGAGGGGAGCCTCATTTATCTAGGATTTTTCACACTGATAAATTTACCAAGCACTTAAAGGAGTTCTTTTACTCACAGCATCACCTTTAGCATGAAAACCTTTTTACCACTGCAACTATGCAAAATGATAGAGTTTAAATCATGTTAAGAAAAGAGTTCCAGCTAATTAGCTGATTTCATTGATCAGTTTTCCATCCATATATAAAGTAAGCAATACAAATACTGGTAACAATTTATTTTACAGGTGTTTATTTTGCACAAGATCTCATAATAAGTTTGTTGAAGGTTTTCATGGAAGGAACTATGTTATTTGGTACAAACTATATGGAAAACAAGAATTCCCCGACAGAAACGTTCATTTTAGATAAGAGTAAATAATATGCAAATTATTAAGGAAAATAAAGTAGACAAAGTACTTTTGGCAACACTTAACTGTATATATCAGTCATGCTAATTTGATCTAGCTATGATTTTCGCATGTTCAGCTGATTTGATGTGCATCAGCTAAAGGGCTCTAGAGGTTATGCTAGCAGTTAAGGAAGTACCAGTTGAATACTGTTTCTATTTTATGATTTATTCTACAACCCTTCCTGGTCAACTATTAAGCCATCATCTAGAAATTACAGACCTATAAAATAGTGTTACTCAATTACAAAACAATGAAAACCAATAAAACATTCTGAATCGAGCCAGCATTTTACTTTTCATGAACACAAACCTTTATTTCGACTGCTGAAGTATAAAAGCTTCTCTAACACTATGCGGCATGTTGCCGCATACTTCCTCTGCTCTGACCCTCAGGGGGAACTCTGGCTCACGCCTTCCTGCCTCGGCGTGGCGAAGCCCACTTTGACATGGCAGAGAGGTGGACGCTGAACGGACACAAAGGACACAACCTGTTCATGGTGACCGCCCACGAAATCGGACACACTCTGGGACTGGAGCACTCCCCGGTCCGTCACGCTCTGATGTCGCCGTACTACAGGAAACTTGGCCGCAGCCTGGTGTTGAGCTGGGACGACATCTATGCAGTGCAGCAGCTGTACGGTGAGAGGACAGTGCTTTTTGTGGTGTTCTATTCAATCCCATGGGTCCTGGAACTGCAGTCTTCAAAATGTCTTACTTTAAATACTTTTCCAGCTTCTATCTGAAGTTTAACAGCTAATTGAGGGAACTGTATTCTTTGTAAAATGGAAAATGTGTTGTCCCAAGTTCAGGAGGAATGTTAAACATAGCACCTTCACTAGACACACCAACATATTTTTTCTTAGGTTTCAAGTCTGAGAGTTTGAATAAACACTTTAGTGGACAGTTGTCAAATGTCTCACTGTCTGGCTTCAGGTCCGCCTACTTAAAGATGGTGATATGAGGCTGCGGTTTAGACTGAACTATTTTTGGAATACAGAAAACCAGTTACTTGAATTACTGACTTGGTATGAAGCCAGACTATCTTTGAGGAAACACAGAAATAGAGTAATTTTTGCTCTGCAGCCTATTAGATCAGGAATCGTGGCACTGAGCTGTCAAAAGGCCTGAGGGGCAGCCTTGAAGGCCACCAGCTGCTGATACAGAGAGCTCCAACAGATCATTAAAACCTAGATTTACAAAAAACAAAACATAAAACAAAAGCCAATACAACCCTGAAAGCTGAAAGCGTCCTGGCTATTTGAATTTGCACATTCAAGTGTGCAACACATTCAAAGCTCTTGTGAAAGTAAGGTTCACAGCTATTGGTGTGCTTTAAAGTCCAGGGCAGCATTCTTTCTCAAAAAAGATTAACTGAAAGGCCTCATTTATGGAACAGAAAAAAAACATTTTGCTGCCACTTTACGCTTCTTTCTAATCTTGGGAAACATGGAAAAACATAAAATCTTCATGACACAGAGTTGAAACAACTTCCTACCTTTGTGTGTTTTGAGTCGAGTTTGTCTTTAACATTAGGAAGAGTCTGTTCTGTCAGTGCCAGTTCTGTGGCTTCTGGGAGAAGTAGGTCTGGATGTGAGGGCAGCAGAGGTTGTGTGAAGTTTTGAAATAACACACACACACACACACACACACACACACACACACACACACACAAAAACACACACATGCACATACACATACACATACACATACTCACACTCACACACACACACTCACACTCACACACACACACACTCTCAGTGCTGCAGACAGTGTTTACCTGAGAGTTTTGTGGATTTTGTGTGATAGGTCACTGGTGCTGTTACAGAGTGTGGGAGCATAACTTCTGTCTTTGTGTACAAAAATTATAACAGTTTCTGTTTACTGTGAGTGTGTCGTCCTTCCTGTCAGGTGTTAGGCAGGTTTCCAATGGGCCTTTCTGCAGAACTGTCTTATTCCCTGTGTTTTTTTTTCTGCTACTAAGAAAATGATTTCAGTGCAGTTGTTGCTGAAAGAACGTGTCCTCTTAATTTGTTTGAACCAAAAGTAGCTTCTTAACCACCTGACATCCTCTGTGATGGTGCGGTGCTTTGAACCTTCAGATGTGACCACAGTGCATGATGTAACGTCCCCTGCTTTGACCCTGAAACGCAGGTGTAAAGCAGCTGCAGAGGGCCCGTGCCTTCCCAAGGAATTTGTGCATGGCTCTAGGACAGTCTCACAATCACTTGGAAAACAGGACTCGAAATCTGAGATTCCTCTCAGCAGAAGCTGAGACAGGTTGCGTCCAGATGTCTTTTTTTCTGTTTAATATCTGAGAAGTACCATCTGCTCTGCTTTGGGGGATATCATGGTCTTGGTTTCCGAAAATGGTATTTACCAGCCCCTTCTCCTCAGTGCTTTGCTCATTCATTTAAAAAAGACACAGCAACCGACCACCCTGCTGTCTCTCACACACTGTTTTTCAGCTTAGTTACACTCAATAGCTATAGAACTTAATGGCATTTTTATCTATAATTTGACCGTAGATTCTCGCAATTAAAACTGTTATTGTTTAGTGCTCACTTGGTTGTTGAGCTGTTGGTGTTTCGCTTTTACACTAAAACCTGAATCTGGGAATGTTTGCCTCAGACCTCATAGAAAGAATCCAAGACAGCTCACTCTAATAACTTTTTTTTATTGCTTCACAAAAAGTTCATCCAGGATTCTTCAGCTGGCTCTCAGGTGGAGTTTAGCCAAATGCGGTGTGCTTCATCAACCTGATTTCCCCCCGTGGCAGAAATTTCTGCAGCTGCTCCCACGTAAATGTCAAACGGCTCCGGAGATGGACATGGTGAAGAAACGCAACTGACAGGACTGCAGGCGCTGGGAAAACGCTACATCTGTTTAAGGAAATGATTTTTAGGCTGTGTGTGTGTGTGTGTGTGTGTGTGTGTGTGTGTGTGTGTGTGTGTGTGTGTGTGTGTATATATGTTTTGAATCCTCCCTGGTGTTGGCATTATGATATTTCTATCTCCAGAAAGGAGCGGGATCTGATTTACTTAGTGACAAGAAACACGAAAACACCTGAAGCATCACACATTAAAGAACATGTGGAGGTGTTTCTGAGACAATGTATGGGCAGAGTATAGAGTTGTGGAGGAAGTATTCAGATCCCCTGCTTTAGCAGAAAAACTACACTGTAAAAACATCCCATTACAAGTAAATTTCATACTATCAATGTCAAATAAATGAAAGGGAGACAAAAGTACAATATTTCTCTCTGAATTCTAGTGGAATAGAAATATATATTGGTATAAAAATGAGAAAACCAAGTAACGTACAAGTACCTCAAGTGCATGTTTAAGTACAGTACTTGAGTAAAATGCATTACTTTTCCCCACTGGAGAACAGTCACAGTAAAGAAAATGAACAGGAATGATATTTCAACTAAACTCTAACAATAGAAATAGGAAATAACTTCTTTTTACTCCCTAAAATCTATATACTCATCATTGACTTTTTGAATTTTATTTATCTTGTAGTTCTAGCTTAACAAGTACATATTGATCCCACTGGCGGGAGACTGTATTGTATATGAATGTCAGTGACAGAAAAAAACTTTGCTTGATCAAAGTTTTGAGGTACTTGTACTTCACTTGAGTATTTTGATTTAATGTTTCCTTACACTTTTTACTTCACTACATTTACTCCACAGCTCTAGTTACTAGTTACTTTGCAGGTTCAGATTTTACATACAAAACATATGATCATCTGACAAATTATATATTTTATAGATTAAACTACTAAACCATTTATAAAATTGATCCACTGTGACCAGCTCCAAGAGTTAAGATTGAAATTTTCAATTCAGTTCTATTCAGTTTTATTTATATAGCACCATATCATAAAAGAGGTTACCTCAGGGCAGTTTTCATTTAGAGCAGGTCTAGACCAGACTCTTTATAGTTATTATTTACAGAGACCCAACATTTCCCCCATGAGCAAGTACTTGGTGACAGCAGCAATGAAAAATTCCCTTTTACAGTTAGAAACGTTGAACAGTTCCTCTCTCCTGGTGGACGACCGTCTGTCTTGACTGACTGGGTTGAGAGGGAGAGAGAAAGAGAGAGAGAGAGAGACAAAGGGGGGGCGAGGGAGGAGAGAGAGTATAGCACAATAATGGGACTAATAGAAAAGGTAATAGTTATACTAAAGGGGCTAATAATATCTCTAATAGTACTAAGTGAAATGTTAACAGTAGTAATCATAATAATTAGAGCAATGGGTGTTGATGAGGCTCATGGGCCAGTAGGTGGTCTGCAGCCATGGATCCAGACTCTGCAGCATCAGAGGCAGAAAAACCTGCAGAAAATGACAGGAGGAAGAGGAGAGAGATGAAAAAGCACAAAACTATGGGAGAAAGAAGAGGGACGGTTAGCGATGAGCATTTTTGAGATATTAATGTTCAAAGGGAGAGAGGAGGAGGTGAAGGAATGGGTAGTCTAGCCCTATAGCAGCATAGTGAGGGGATGGTTCAAGCTGAGTCTGAACCAGCCCTACGTATAAGCTTTATCAAAAAGGAAGGTTTTAAGCCGACTCTTAAACCTGGAGAGGGCGTCTGCCTCCTGGACCCAAACTGGAAGATGGTTCAAGGTAGAGGAGCCTGATAACTGAAGGCTCTGCCTCCTAATCTGCTTTTGGAGACTCTAGGAACCACAAGTAGTCCTGCATTCGGTGAGTGAAGTGCTCTACTGGGGTAATAAGGTACTGAGAACTCTTTAAGATAGGATGGTGCCTGACATTAAGGGCTTTGTAGGTGATGAGGAGGATTTTTAAATTGTATAATAGATTTTTCAGGCAGCTAATGCAGAGAAGCTAACACAAGAGAGATATAATCTCTCTTTCTGGTTCCTGTCAATACTCTTGCTGCAGCATTCCGAATCAGCTGTAGACTACTTAATGTTTTATTGGGACAGATTGATAATAAGAAGTTGCAATAATTGAGCCTAGGTATAACGAAAGCATGTACTAGTTTTTCTACATCATTTTGAGAGAGGATGTACCTGATTTTTGAAATGTTAGATGGGTGAAAAAGATTAGTCCTTGAAGTTTATTCGATGTGGGAGTTAAAGGACGTGTCCTGATCAAATAAAACTCCAAGATTCCTAACGGTGGTGCTAGAGGCCAGAGCAATGCTGTCTAGACTAAGATTACCATTAGATAATGTGTTTCTGAGGTGCTGCAGGCCAAGCACAATGACTTCAGTCTAATCTGAGTTCAATAGTAGGAAGTTGCTGGTCAAACAGATCTTTATATCTGTAAGAAAGGCTTGAAGTTTAGCTAACTGATGGTTTAATTGGGCTTCACTGATAGTTACAATAGAGTACCATCTGCATATAGGTGGAAGTTTATGGAGTGTTTCCTGATAATATTGCCTAAGGGAAGCATGTATATATATATGGTGAATAGAACTTGTCCAGGCACAAATCCTTGTCGAACTCCGTCACTAACTTTTGAGTATATGAAGGATTCATCGTTAACATGCACGAATTGAAATCGATCTGATAAATAGGACTTAACCAGCTCAGAACAAGTCCTTTAATGCCAATAAAATGCTCCAGTCTTTTTAATAGAATTTGATGGTCAATAGTGTCGAATGTGGCACTAAGATCTAACAGAACAAGTACAGAGACAAGTCCTTTATCAGATGCAGTTAGTAGATCATTCGTAACCTTCACGAGTGCTGTCTCTGTGCTATGATGCAGTTTAAATCCCGAATGAAAATCCTCAAATAAACTATTTTGTAAAAAGTCACAAGACTGGCTGGCGACAGCTGTCTCAAGAATCTTAGAGAGAAAGAGAAGGTTGGATATGGGTCTATAGTTGGCTAAAACATCTGGATGGAGGGTAGGCTTCTTAGGAAGAGGTTTAATTAGAGCTATCTTAAAGGAGTGCGGTATATAGCCTGATAATAGGGACAGATTCCTTAAGCAGCCTGGTTGGGATGAGGTCTAAGAGAGAGGTTGATGGTTTAGATGAAAAGATGATTGAAATTAGTTGGTGAAGGTCGATAGGAGAGAAACTGTCTAAGTATATATCGGGTTACTGCTGTTTCTAAGGTTCCTGTGTTTGAGGACAAATTAGTGCCAGTTGAGGGCAGGAGGTAAATTCTGTCTCTAATAGAATTTTATCATTAAAGAAGCTCATGAAATCGTCGCTACTGACAGTTACAGGATCAGTGGATCATAGATCATTAGTGCTATGACTCTCAGTCAGCCTGGCTACAGTGTTAAAAAGAAACCTAGGGTTGTTTTTATTTCCCTCTATTAAAGATGAATAATAGGCTGCTCTGGCATTGCTGAGGGACTTCCTGTAAATTTTAAGACTGTCCCACCAGGCTAGGCAGGATTGTTCCAGTTTAGTAGTGCACCATAGCCTTTCAGGTTTTCATGTTGTTTGCTTCAGTATGAGGGTTGGGGAGTTGAACCATGGATCTAACCTCCATAGTTTTATTATCTTCTTTTTTTGAGGGGCAATAAAGTTGAGTGTTGTTCTCATTGAGCCTGCAGCACTATCAACAAGCTGATTGATTTGGGATGGGCTAAAGTTAGCATACAAGTCCTCTGTTATATTGTGATATGACAGTGAATTTAGCACTGAGGGAATCACTTCTTTAAATTTAGCTACAGCACTATCAGGTAGACATATAGTAAAGACATTTTGCCTAATGGTGTGGATTCTGTGGAAGATGATTAATTATTCAATTTTTATGCCATAGGTTAGAACAAGGTCGAGGGTGTGGTTAAAACAATGAGTGGGTTTATTTACCCTCTGGACAAAGTCAATTGAGTCTAAACATGAGATAAAGGCAGTGCTGGCATCGCTATCAACGTCCACATGAATATTGAAATCGTCTACAATAATTACTTTGTCTGTACTAATGACTAAGGTTGATAAAAACTCTGAGAATCCTGGTAGAAACTAAGAGTATGATCCAGGAGCTCAGAGTATGATCCAGGAACTATAACAAGTAGAACAGTCTTTAAAGTTTTCCAGGTTGGGTGTGTAAAACTAAGAATCAGGCTTTCGAATGAGTCATAGCTCTTTTTAGGCTTAGGGTGATTAACAGGCGTAGGTTGAAAATGGCTGCAACTCCACCTCCTCGGCCAGTGCTTCAGGGAATATGAGTATTTATACGACTGGGGGGATTCATTTAAGCTAACAGTTTCATCATGAGTCAGCCAGATCTCAGTAAGAAAAAAATTCAACGATACGATGATCCGAGATCAAATCATTACCTAATACAGCTTTGGACGGGAGACATCTAATATTTAAGAGTCCACATTTAATTCTCATATTTTGTTGTATATCAGTATTGGTGGTCTTTATTTTTACTTGATTATTCAGTACAAATCCCCTTCTGCATGTTTTTGAGCTAATTAATTTAGGTGGTGGAGGGGGCAGACGCGCTCCCTATAGGGTTTTGCTGCTGACATGTTAATGCAAAAAATATTATGCATAAAAGTATGAAAAACATTATTGCATGCATTAGTACTTTTACTTTTATTCCTGTAAGTGAATTTTGGTAGTAATACTCACAGTTAAGAAGTGCAAGATCTGAGTATGTCTTCCACCACTGATAAATCTAAACAGGGAATAAGGAGGGAGGTTTTTTGTTTGAGTAAAGTCAGACCTCCGGCTCTTATCTAACAACACTGCTCCTTTACTCACACACACTATGTGCAGTTCAGCATGTGTTATCCGCTGTGGTCTGTATATCTAGTTTTCCTGCAGTCTTCCTCCAGTCCTTGGGTGTGCTGATTTTATCCACCTCCTACACAAATGTTTGTTCGGCTCCTTGTGAACAAAATGGCTGTAATCATGTCTGAACCACCAACATTTACTCTTGAGCGTTTGTATGTTTTACTTTTCCTTTTTGGTAAAGGGTAAAAACAGATGCACTTATAGAGTGCTTTTCTAGTCTTATCGACCACTCAAGGCACTTCACACTAGACACCACATTCACCCATTCACACACACATTCATACACCGATGATACATCATGGGTAATTTGTGGTTCAGTATCTTGCCCAAGGAAACTTCGACATGCGGACTGGAGGAGCCAAGGATCGAACCGCTGACCTTCCGGCTGAGCCACAGCCTCCCCTTTTGTTCTCCTTTGGCCCTTCTATTCTTTTGGTCGCATGTCCCCAGATAATGCACTTTGAGGCCTCACAGGCTTAAATAAATAAATAAGTGGGCTGATGTTTTGGTGCGAAAAATTCAATAAGTTTAAGGTTCCAGTGTGTGCTCCCCCTGAATCCTTTGTTTATTTCCTGTGCAGCATGTCGTCATCCATCAGTATACATCAACCCAGCCACATCCTGTGAAGAACAATTTAAATGTTAACCTTATCCAAATCCTGCTTTGGGAGAAGTCTCCACTGTTTGTCTTTCGATTTGTTCCTCCACTGTCCAATTTAGAAAATACTTAAATTGCTCTTGGCATGCATGAGAAATTCAACTAGTTTCCAACATACCGTCTTTCCTCAGAGCTTTGTTTGGTTACTGTGGTTTTTAGATAAAAAAGCCAGACTATTCATGGGAATAACAATAATGATGACATCTTTCATGGTTTTCTCTGATGCCTTTCAGTTCATTGTTTTTTTTACCTCAGGTAAGCCAACAGGCGACAGGCCGGTGAGGCTGCCAGGGCAGGTCTTGCACGCCACGCTGCAGGAGTGGGAGTTCACAGAGCTCCACAGCAGGCATGAGGCCACGGGCCAGCCTCTCTACTGCCAGGGCATCTTTGATGCCATCACTATGGGTGAGGTTCAAATTCAGTATTATCAGAAAAAGACATTTGGACACATCCCTCATGGCTGTGATTACTGGTGTGGCTTTAAAAAAATCTGGAAAACTGAATCCTGCAGAAGCAGCAGAGAATCCTGTTATCATATTTTATCTCTTTAAAACTGGTGGACAAAGCCATTTCAGATATTTTGTCAAACTGCACTGTAAAGTTACTTGAAATGAAACAAAATGAGAAAGAAAGAATGCTGAACACCATGAGATGCAGGTGAAACCTCTGTGAAAAGCCACCAATGGGACCTCAAGTTTAGATCAGCCTGTCAAACTGCTATTATAAAATGAAGACCGAACCTGTATATTAACCCTAGTGCTTTTTTTGTGTGTATCCAGGGCAGAATGAAACGGTGCTGGTGTTTCGGGGCAGCCGGTACTGGACGGTATCAGCTGAGGGCGGTGTGAGCGGCCCGCTGCCTCTGCGTCAGCGCTGGTCTGAACTCCCTCCGGCCATCGAGGCTGCTGCCTTCTCCCCGCTGGACTCCAAGTGGTATTTTTTCAAAGGTACTGCTTCACTGAGCTCGCTCATGTGGCTCAATCTTCCTTTTAAAGACTTCCCCTGACCTACTGGCTAACGTCACCCATCTATTGAAGCCCAAGAATAGATTCCACTGTGGCTTTTAAATAACAAAGTGCTATTAAAGTCACTATGCTGCACTTAAGTGCAGTTAAGTAGTTTCACTTTTGTTCTAAAAGCTTATAACGTGTTTGAAATTACTGCCAAGTTTAAGTCTCGCTAAAAACCTGAGGTTGTTATCTCAATTCATTATCTGCCTAATGCAAGAGTTTTATGTAAAATGCGGAGGCTCTACTAAGGTATTCTTTACACTGAATCATCCCCACCTTTCTCTTTGTCCTTTGTTGCCTGAGAACTGAAAGAGAATCTGTCAAAACTTTGCTGTCATAAGCACAAGATATATATAATTATATATCTTGTGAGGGTGCATTGTAAAAAAAAACTCTGCATGTTTGACGTAACGTTTGTTTAATTGTTAACTCTGTAACCACTCTCAGTTTATGCTTTCTGTAAATGCAGGGAAGCGGATGTGGCGCTACACAGGCAGTGTGCTGGACCCCGGCTTCCCCAGGAAGAGCAGTGACTTGGGGCTGCCTCACCATCCTGACTGTGCCTTCTATTACGAACCTCTGGGCCACATGGTCCTCTTCAAGGGCTCCCGCTACTCGGTGCTTAACCTCAGAACCCTGCGCCAAGAGCCCTACTACCCCCGCAGGCTGACAGACTGGACTGGGGTGCCACAGGGGACAAACGGGGCACTGACCCGTCCTGGTGGACGCCTCTACCTGTTTAGAGAACAGCGCTTCTGGAGTTTCGACCCGGTCAAGGTGCGAGTCACCAGAGAGGGTCAGTGGGCTAAGGATCTGAGCTGGACCGGTTGCAGCGACACTCCCCAGAGCAACAACATTCTTTGACCAGCAGATGGAGCTGTAAGCTTGAGATAAAGTGCAATTTGTTAATCTAAAGTGTAATACAGCATCTTTTTAGCCTACAACCACATTGAGTTTATATGTTGCAAAAGGAGCCTAGTTCAAAAAAGTCATACAATGGGGGGACTTTCGGACACAATGCAGCTTGGTTTAGAGCGCATACAGTATTTATACTGCAGAGCAATAATATTACTGTGTATTGATGTGCAATTATAGCCTTTTTTTAACAGTTTTGACAATAAAGGGACCGTGCACTCTAAAGTGACGGGACCAAGAACTGTTTTTAGGTGAGAACAATATACATAACAGCTTGATCTATGCTTTTGAAACCACACTTTTTCCTCTTGTAGTATTTGCACACTGACAGAGAAACGGACAGATCTGTGTTTTTATCATATCGTCTGCAGTGTCATTAACAAATGTAAGATATTTATAAATAACTCACTTTGGCCTGTGATTGTGTGCTTCCCTCCTACTTGCTTGCTATGGTTAAAGGCCTAACCTTTATCACTGACATCCACTGTCGTCAAACTGACAATATGACAAGTACATCATAAAGTGTGTCGATGAAGAGTAGGAGAGCAGTGCAGGTAGATGACTCATCAAGTGTGATGGCAAATGGATGGTGGATGCCATCATAGAGCTTAAAGCTGCCTCAACAGTGTGATGCATATCAAGAAACAACTGCAGAGAAAAAAACTCATTCAGCTATAACCAATGAACATTTCCAAATTAAAACCAAAGATAAATTTCTTTTAACAGTTAAACAGCCTATTCACTATTCACGTCTGGGCCTTTCTTCCTATTTTTTTCATCTATTATCTTTTGGTGTGTGATTGTTTCATCACCGCAGGAAGAGTTTGTCAGTGCATATGTGGATCAATGATTATGTAGCTCACCATACAGTACACTGATCCCCTGGCTGATGAATTTTAATATTGGTCTTACATTAGTACTGAATTGTTAAACCCCTGGTTGTGTGAAAACATCACCATCAGAACACACACAGTAAGCCTTTATAATTCGATGACAACAGAACTGTTTTTTTTTTAATCTTTTTTAATACTAAGACTTTAGACATTTCTCAGGATCACTGAGCAGTTTAGACACTGAAGAGCCACTGAACAACCACATAGTTAATGATTCCCAACTAAGCATAGTTACTTTTTCCCATCAATAGTAAATGGTAAAAAATTACTTCTTTGAACTTTTCTGCATATCCACAGTGTCCTGTTGACCAGTGAGCAGCTAATACTGTATAACCTTGAATCATATACATTTGATCAAGTACTGGCCATAATCAACATTTAACACAAATTAATATTAGATTCAGGTTTACCGGTAGTAGGTCCAATTTAAAAAGCCCTTAGTCACGATTGAAAACTTTAGACAACATAAAAGGTGTAAAATAATTGCTGTCATATGGGAGACTAGTATGATCCGATTCATGAGGTTTGGTTATTAAATGAAAAGTATATTAACTTTTATCACACTTTCTCTAAACAGCTATAATCGCTACATGGATCATGTTCACAAATGTTGTAGGTTTGACTTCCATCATGTTACTGATCAATCCAATACATTATGTACTTTTCAAGTTTTCACTTAGTTAATCTGTCTGATAATCCTTCATCTTACTGTGGCCTTAAATGACACCATACATAATAATGGTTAATATTAAAAATTATATCCACATGTTCTCTTTGATCAGTTTTTTAGGCAATCCTGTTAATACTAGTCTATCTGAGGAAAGAATAATTATCTGAGAAAATTCAGCTGTCCTCATTACAGTAATTTGGCCAGGTCTAGTCCACCACTTCTACATTATAACACACAAATACTAGAACAAGGATCATTTGAAGTCCATTCAAAAAATTTTTATCAAACGCCACTAGGTTATACTTTTACTATGCAAAACCTGGTTTCAGATCTGTAATACAGACTGACAGTACTGAACTGTGGAGAGTAATCAGATTAAAATCAGATTTCTAATCACGATCAAAAGCAACAACAAAGCTTGTTCACGCTGAGATCATCTTTATCTGTTTAAAGGGCAATCTAAAAACAAGACATTAGCTTTCCTAACTGAGTAATGCAACAGCAACCTGGACTGGTATTAGTACCCTGACAATAATACATACATACAAAATATCACCTTCATGTCTGCTATTTACAGAGCTACAAGTTAACACAATAGCAGCACAAATCATTAGTTCCATCTTAATATCATAAACGTAATTTGGACATTCAACAATGTTATTACCTGCATCGTCTTATGTATCACGCACCTTGTGCCGCTCTCTTAATGGCTCTTTTAGAGTAAGATCTGGACAGTTACCCTGTTACTGAACATTGTGGAATTTATGGGACAAGTCAAACCAAATTAAGATTGTATACACCTAGACATTTGAGTGAGTGGAAAGTTTCTCCTGCAAACTTTGGTTTCCTCCATGTTCCAGAGCACTAATCTTTTATCAGACTACATTTCCTCGTTTAACTTCAGATCCTCTTTAAATGGTTTCTCCTCCTCTCAGTGATATGTTTTAACTGCACTCTGATTATTACCTCGGCATGTGGCACAGAGCCAGGAATTTAAATGAAAAACTCATCCACTGGCTCCTGGTTGTTTGTGCGTGCTGATAGCAGCTCAGCAGTAGTCCTGTTTTCTACCACTGACCCTTTGGAGGGGCTCTGTCCTACTGCCACAGTCCTACTGCCACAGCCCTCCTCGGCTCCATCTTTGAAACCAGCAGAGGCCCATGTCCTTGAGGGGACCCGAGGGCGCTTGTGTATCTGTGGAAGACACTCACTCAACTCCCTGGCCAGATCCTCAACAGCTGAAGCCCCAACGGCTGCAGGTCTCTCAGAGTGGAAAGTCCTCAAAAGGTCTATGGAGGAAGAGCGAGTAATTGTTTTGACTGCTGTGTCAGAGCGAAGTGAGACAGGGACTCCTGTGTCCACATTGGTCTCTGGCTCCTCCTCTTCCTCTTCCAAAAGGAGATGGGAGAGAGAACGGGTGATGGAGGGGCGCAGAGGAGAGTCAGGGTAATTGAAATTTGAGGGCAGGGCTGGGCTGCTGCGCTGGGATGAATAACAGGAGCTGCCTGGAGGCGTGCTACAGCAGCTTCCTGATCCGAGGCTCTCTGCTCCACCTCCTCCTCCATGAAGCTTCTCCAGGAGAGGGTCACTGCGTGGTCTGTGACCTGGATACAACCAAACACGCAGAAAGCAGGTTCATAAAATTGGACAGTTAAAAATGTTCTCCTAAAGTAATATACTCAAATGTAATTTAACATAACTATTCAGTGTGGTCTTTTTAAATAGTGTCAATAAATGGTGACTGTAAAATAAAAAAAACTAAATAACTAGTGAAATGGTATTTTTTAAATATTTTTCAATTTAAAAAATGGAAATGTTTTAAAAATACATCATTTGGACCTCCTTGAACATAAATGTCTATGAGAAATTATGAAAATTAAGAAAGAATACTCATGACTTGAGTCAAGTCACTGTATTTTAGTCAGTGGCCTTTGCAAGACAGCTCATTGCTATAGTAATTTAGAGACCTGTCTCATTATCAGTGTGAGTGTCCCCTCCAGCTGGCTAATTGAGGTATCAGCCAGCTGCAGTGAATCTATTACTGGAATGTACTGACTAACATACAAAGCAGATTTAACCCCCTTTAGCTACAGCTGAGTTTAGCATTTTAACCTTGCATATGATTTTCCTTCTGCACATACTTTGCCTATGTGTTTGCCAGGGCAGGGGAGTAGTGATGCTGGAGGGCAACAGGCTGTGGCTTTGTCCCAAGCTCCTGAGCTGCATTCCTCGAGGGGACACACTGGGGCAGGTGAGGGGGAAAGCACAGGTCAGAGGTCGCTGGGGCTGAGCCGGGGTTTTTACCTGCAGCACAGGGGGACAGGAGGAGAGGGATTATGATTTACATTGGAGAGAGACTAGAGACTAGAGAGATTTAAACATGCTAAGTAACTTTGACAGAATTAACATACACGCATCTAACATATGGCTTTTTGACAGCTTTGTGTTCATTGTGCTTAAGACAGTGACCACATGCCTCTTGGTTTTCATTATCACAGGAGGAATGACATGACAAGTGTTTTTCTCTTTCTATTATTGGACTGATGCTTTTTATCTTATAAGGTCATAATAAAGGATTTTAACACTAGCTGAAAGTTTAGTTTCAAACAGGTTTAGAAAAATCTGTTTTAATTGTGGGCCTATGTCTCATCAGGTTTGTATAATGTGACAATGGTACTAAACAATAGCATCTGAGACACAAGGGAAGAAAAGGAAATCATGTTTAAGCAGCAACCACTCTCATAAGAAGAGTTTCCTAACCCAACCTGCTTGACTCTTTAACATTTGCTACATAATTATATTTGGACAAATTAATCTAAAATCATCTAAAATAACAATTCACCTGAATTGATTCATATCAATACCATTACAAATTCAGTAAGGATTCGCATTCTTATAAAAGTCCTCACATACATGGAGGAGGAACTAATATCTTTTTTGCTGATTTTACATTGAAGTGCTCTAAATGTTTGGGCAGCATCTGGTACTCTGTGTTTCATTTATATACAAATGCATTTATAGATTTGCATAGTATGCACACCTTTAAACTAACAAAATGGGATTTGCATGCAGCACAATACCTAATGTATGTATTTTAAAATCTTCAGTCTTTGTTTAACATGAGATAATTGTTAATAAAAGAAAACGTCTCCTTGACCTTTCTACATTAAATCACCATTATCGGTTTGTAAAATTTAACATAAAACGCAATCATAAAACTCAAAGGTGACAAATTAACATTCCTTCACCACACAGACAACTGTTGCTTTCCCTCCAACAAAATCTTGTTATTCGACTGGGGAACCTCGTCGTTTTGTGTTAACAGTAAATGTAGGGCTACTTCTCACTGATGCAACCACAGATAAACCTCAAGAGCTAGTTTGGCACAAATCAAGGAGAATCTTTTCTTCCTTTCACACATATCTCATAATTTTAAAGAAAGAGTGAGGCAGACTTAAAAAACATATATTATCGCTCATTAGGCTGCATGTAAATTAAAAGGCAGGAACTGAACAATCATGCTATCAATTATGGGCATTTCATCATTTTGAATATTTTATCACATTTGACAACAATTTTTATAATTTTTTTAATTTTCACTTTTTGGTGACAGGTTAATAATGAGCTGCACTTACCTGGAAGAGAATCTTGTTGCCATCTAGGTCTTCTGTCTGCCAGCGTGTTGTGCTGATTGGTGTGCAGGGGTTAGGTAGCAGTGGGACCAGTTGGCCAATTTCTTCCACACTAAACTGCAGCACGGCAGAGCTGCATGGCTCCACCCGAACCCCTGGAGACAACTGCTTTAATGCCAGCTGCAGGCACAACCCTGGCTCTGTGTGGGAAGGAGGAAGGAGAGCAATCAGCAGAAATATAGCCGAGCATGACAAAACAGGAGGGAATTTGTTGAGAGACACATTTTCAATGTTACAATTTTCATATTTACTCTGGAACCTTTTTTAAGCATATACACACATATATATATATATATATATATATATATATATATATATATTCTTATTTAAAAATATATATATTACCTGTGTGGAGAGTGAACCAGCAGAAACCCGTCTTTTGCTCCTCTGCCTGTCGCTGCAGCACGGTCTCATACAGCCGCACAGTGTCCTCATAGTTGTCGTATCCACTGTACAGTGTCACACGTAGTATTTCTCCTCCACAATGCACTGGTCGAACCCCCCACACAGGCATCCCTGCACCCAAACTGTAGAAGTCTCTGCTGGGCAGGAGGTAGGGCCGCAGCAGGGCATTGGTGGAGGAGTTACTGGAGGTAATGTGGATCCCTCCAGTCCAGTTGCCACAGCTCTCTGTGTGATGGTACTGCCAAGGAGGCCTTTGAAAGAAGTCCAGCACTTTCAGGATTCGTTCCTCTCCATAGGCCTCATGGAGGAAAAAAGTGATGGCCAGAGAAGGGTAACCTAAAACATTTTTGGCAAAGGATTATTCTCAATCAACCTGAAATACAAAAAGATGCAATTCTGGCAGGGGAATGTCATTGTGGGATGGCTGTCTACACTGTCCACAGAATCAATGTAGTATTCAGTTAAGACTACAACATTTAAGGGGCTCTTTCACATTAACAGAAAGTTTATATGGTGTCTTGTTCCCACATATTTAATATTTTTCCTATTTAAAGAGAAAAATACACCTATAGGACATGCAATGAGATTAAATGTACAGCCCTAACAGGGCTTTGCATCACTGCCAATGAAGTACTTAAGACCTGAGTGTAAAAAAAGATGTACCAATATAAAATCCAAGACCACACAGCAAGGATCCTTACCTGCCACAGGACAGAGGCGGGTGTAACTTCTGAACGGGGAAGCCCTCTCTGACACATGGAAGATGCGGAGGCTTGGGCAGAGCCAGCGCAGCAGCCGATCCAGGGTGTGCTGCAGCAGCAGGGAGTCTCCAGGGTTGGCCAGCAGATGCAAGTTCATTAAAAGGATCTGCTGCTGGCCCTGTGTCCTGATCCGCCTGGTCATGAGCTCAACTTGGGTAAGACATACGCAAATACACACAATGCACAGAATTTACAAAGATGTTTCAGACAAGTGTAAATATGCAAATGCTAAAACCAGGAAACACAGAAATTATAGCAGAAGGCATAATAAATGTCTACTTAGCTAAATGGACACTCTACCAATTTTAAACATCAAATTCAGCTTTCTGGTCATGGGGATTATGACTCAGCCTGCGAAAACAGTCTATGATGTCTTTTCTGAAAGGGTGCGGTCACATTACAAAAGACAAATTCAAAAATCTGTATTGTGTTGTAGCGTAACATCCAACTGGTTCTGGTGGAGTCACAGTTCAGAGTTCACCTTTGTTCAACTTTTACTGACTGGCCAAGACAAATACTGAAGCCCTGTGTTTATATATGGAGAATTCATCATTCTAGTGTGGTTTATCACATCTTTCATCCCCATTATTAGACCTCACACTGTAGCCTTACTCTCCTATACTGTTTAAATTTATTTTTCTGCCAAATATCAAATTAATTAGCCACATTGGAAGTGTGATATCACATAGATTTTTGGTGCTGAAAATGTTGCAAGTTTGTTGTACAGGAGTAATGAGGTTAACCTCAGCTCTAGGTAGGAGACATCAGTTTTTTAATGTAAAGTCTATCTTAACAGCATTTACGGGCCGACAGGTGGTAGGTGAGTCTGTCCTACATTGGGAAACACCAACACACACTGAACTCAACCTACACTTGACCTGCACTTCTAGTATTGCTTCAACATGGTACTCAGAGGTATGTGTATCCCATAATTCACAATGGTCTACTGTGCCACACCTGACAAACATGAGAAAATTGAATATTATGGCATGTTGAATTCACTACTCATTATCATTTTTGTCCAACCTGGCAGTCATGGCAGAACCTCCACAGGTGGTTATCACATAATATTAACTGTTTGTCTTGATGCGACCCATATACTGAATAATGAGACTGACTAATATTGCATATCTGACACTGCTGAGAAAAATATCAAACATCATATCCTTTTATCAGATATTTTGAGAAATATATATTCATCTTTAAAAAAATTGTCAGACAGAAAGTATTCAAAAAAGTACGTTATGTCTTTTTGTATAGAGTAAATGCTTTAAGACAACTTGATTTAAAGTTTTTATTAAATGTATTATTCATCTCAGCTCCTGAAAGTTAATTTTTTTACTGTCATCTAATGTAATTTTGATACTGTATGGTTGATACTTATTTAAAAACAACAACACTAACAACAACAAATAAAAACAACAGGATATCCTTATAAACAGCATGTGTCGCAGCGAGCTCTGATAAACTTCACATCCAAGTCCCCACTAAGACCACAGGCGTATTGGTTCTTGACGGGGACTGTGACACTGTGGAAATTATTGGAAATCCGTCACGAAGTAGGCACCTGATTACACATGAAGCGACGGTATTTGGATGGACCCTTGAATGAAGACATGGGCGTTTAAAGGGTAGGTTTCAAATAACCACAAACTGAATCAGGGTAAGTGCAGGATTTGGGGTTTTCGGAGCTTGACTTCTCCGGAGGAATAAAAGCCATGACATACTGGCCTCTTTTGCATTGCATCTGACCATCCTTATATTTTCATCTGTCTTTTGTGAGATCCCCCAACTTCATTAAAAGTATAACTCTGCATTACTGAAGACCTCCCCCCTCCATTAACTTCTGCATGAGGGAATGAATACTCACAGCCAGAGGACGACATCCTGCTGCACTCAGATCTGAATAGGACACAAAACGAGACATGCACCGAGTTATTACCTCCCAGACGCTTTTGGGTTCAGACTGGGTGGAGGACAGACAAAAAAAAAATCTGTCTCCATCTTGCGGTGGCTGGTTTGGAAACCTGCCTCTTTGCTTTGGTCACCATGACAACACATTACATGTTGTTAGCTAACTTAAACTTTTAAAAAAAATACGGTTTATAAGAAAACACGGCCAAGAGAGGGTCGCGACAAGGAGAAGCTATAGTTAAGCGGTCAGGAGCTAAAAGTAAAGTGGAGCTGCCGCTTTGAAGCGTTGGCCCCTTCTCAGTCTTTCGCTAAATTGATTTCCATTGTGCCTGCGGGTCAAACGGCGTTAAGCTAACGTTAGCCCGCAGCTAACGGCCGTCGACTCACTCTGCGGTCTCCGCTCCGGAGTCCGCGTTTTCATCGTCGGCTCTTTCTACACCCGCCGCTCCTCGAAACATCGCCGGCCGGGGAAACTTTCACATACGGCGGAGCGATGCGGAGGGACGACGACGGTCTGAGCCCCGTACGCGGCGGCGGCGGCGGCGGCGGCGGAGGAGGTCCGGTCCGGTCCGGGAGCGGAGAGCATCCCGCTGGAGCTGTTTTCCGCAGCCTGCAGCTTAAAAACGAGGAAAAAAAAAAAACCCAAAAGAAGAAACGGGACTCCGTGTTGGGACGGTGACGTCACCGGGCAACCGTACACCGTTACGTTAAACTATAGGCGCTGTATGATCACGGAGGGGAAATAATAATAAAAGACAAAACCGGGTTAAAGTTTAGACTAAATTCACTCTACACATGTCGCGCCGCGCCGCGAGAAGTTACCGGGACTGAAATCCGGGCGAAAGGGACCAGATGAAGCGGCGCTGCTTTAAAACCCGAAGCCGCCTATAATAACACGGGAGCAGATGGCGTGAGTCTAACGATATCAGAGGACAAAGGAGACGGTCCAGACGGGCCGGGAGGCTCTAAACCCTGAAAATTAAAGACTTGTTTGTTAAGACCTCGTTAAGAGCATTAAAAACTCCTCACTAGGGTTTTTTTTTTTTCTTTTTGGAGAAGCGCAGCGCGTTTTGGACGAGAGAGAGACAACGAAGTAGGTTTCGGCATCGGCGACCGTGAGGACACGACGCGACCATCGGGAAAAGAGTAAAAAAAAAACCCGAGATATGTCCGAGACGGTTTGAGGCTCCTACGTCCAGAAAGTCTCCGAGGACAGCGGGGAAAAAACCACATAGTCTGACACAAGGGCCCAGAAACACGTCAAGTTTTCAGTGTTAGACAAAATAACAATTACGCACGTATTAGACAAGCGCTGAATACAGATGATATTAATTTAACCATCACGTTGTGAAATATCCCAATAAAGGTGTAAAGCTTAGCTCATTGTGAGACGTTTTATCGTCCTGCTATTTCTGTTGTCACTATTCAGTAATTTAAAAAATATATAAGAAAGAAAAGATTGGGTTTTCTCTTTAAACACCATCTACCCCAGTTACCGTTTTATTTCATTATGCCAGCTGATGAAAAAGTCTCTGTCAAGTCGAGACAAACTGGACAGTTGCCTTGGTCCGAATGAGCACGGACTATTGAAATAGAAATAACTGGGATAAAAAAAAAGGACCTGCTATAAACTATGCTTTTGTCAAAAAGAGACTGGTCAAGATGTTACTAAATATGAATGTCTTGGAATAATTCACAATCTCATGGTTATGTGACATATTTTGCCTGCAATCATTCATATGATTTTGTCATTTCTGTGTTTAATATTCAATGCTTTTGGGGCTCCATAGTAACAAAGGTTATAATGTTCAGTTTTTCTTGAAACGGTTAGAAAGGCTGTAGTTTGTGGTGAATGTGCCGTTTCTAAAATTTGGTCCACTCATTCTAAATATTAGAACGCTGCCGCTCAGAATAAAACAATATGACTCAACAGCACCACAAGACAGCCTCCAAGATAACCACACAGTTGAATCTACAACTCTGGAGAACATTTTCAACAGAACAAATAATTTAAATGGGGTTTTTTCTCATGAAGGTTAAGATGCAAAGAAAAATTTTACACATGAATCACAAAATAACGTAGTAAACACTGTACTTCAGAGGCTTGCAAAGTTCCTCTTATGAACATGGGAATGTTGACTGTGGCTTACCATTTACATTGAGCTTTAATTATGGTTAGAGAGGCAAGTATTTCTGGCATTTGCCAAAACCTTCTCATGAAAGATGTAAAAAAAGAAAAATCCATCCCTTCAATTTTTTTATTCTACATTTAATATGATGAAAACAAGGCCCTGTACAATCCACCTTCTCAGTGAGTACAATAATTATTTTACAATTTTTACACATTAGAACATGGTGCTAGACTGGTTCCACCCGTTCAAAATGCAGTCAAGAATGGAAAAAAGAAAAAAGAAAAAGAAACCAAAATCCTCTTTGAAACCCGGACCACAAGGAACCTTCCATTCAAAGAGGGGAGATCATTTTTTGGCTGATCATATACAGCAGGCCTGAAGGGAAAAATGTGTCATGAGAGACCAAACAACATTTCTGGAGCTTTTATGTGCGTCCCCTGATTGATCCATTAGATAAAAGCATGCCGTGAAGCTACAGCTCTTGATCTCTCTAACCACTCGTACAGACCTGGCCAAAAAAATCGAAAATGGCATTAAATATTTGAGCTAAGTGAGGTGCACTTAATTCAGAACAGACATTAAAAGCTCAAAAAAGACATATTCGCAACATAAATTAAGCACTCTTTGTGTTTCTCAAGTACTCAAAATGTATTTTACTATTGTTGTAAACCAGGTCTGTGCAAGGTAACACTATGTCCTCTTCTTTAAATTTAAAATCCTCAGGGAGGAAAAGGCCAAGAGTGTCCGTCAACCTGTACAGCCATCATTGTGCCACAAAACACAAACATAACACACTGACATCAACATTTAAAACAGGGGAGTGAATTCAAATGTTTTCTTGGTCTTCATGTAGCCGCATGTTTGCTTGAACATGTTGATGCTCGTTCTTGACAGCACGCGGTTAAACTGGCAAATAGGCTCACCCGATTCTCTCCAAAGGCCACAAGAAACATGATTTTATACAAAACTAGATCCCCTCCTTTCATTTCTCTCAGCAGAAGAAATCTAATATTGCTAGAAAACTTCCCCATCTTTTGCATATTTTTTTTTTTTTTTTTTACACAATTTATGGAAGAAAAGTTAAGCTTCCCAGTGTTTCCCAGAATCAATGATGAAAGCACTTCCAAGTTCATTCAAACGCATAGCAGTCCACAAAAAAACAAGGCTCTCAGTTTCTCTCAACTGGATGTTAGCTTTCACTGAATTCTTTTGTTTTATGCTACATAAGTGTACACTTTGCGGTCCTCTGGTGTTCGTGCCAAATATTCCCTCTCAATGAGTCCTTCAATGCGCTTCTTGATGACTACGGGACTAGGGAGGAATCGTGCTCGCAACTGCTGTGTGACCTGTGGAGACATTCAACACAAATAATCTGTATATTTAAATGTGATTTTATCCAGACATTATCACTCTGCGGAAAATGTGGAACCAAATGTAATCCACTATGGCTTATTACAGCTTCAGGCTTTATTATAATAGTTTAATTTTCCTTTAAAATCAGAGCATCCATTTGAGTTGACTGACCTCTGCTACCAGGACATTGTGCTGCATCTTCTTTCTAGACTTCATGATGCGAACAATGGCAGCTTCGATCTCATGCTTCCTGTCGTCATCCACTTTTTGTCGTGTCTCCTTCCTCTCTGGGTCTGATTCCCCCTGTTTAGCAGCCACTGGGTGGAGTACAAGGGAGGAAAGTAAAATTTAAAAAAAAAGGAGGAATTACACTAAAAGAATGTTCTTTAATTTGCCAAGCGTCTGAATAATTTACGAGATAAATGTATAGAGTTTAAAAGGTTTTGTTAAATTTAATGCAGTAAATGGTTTAGTTACATTACAATATTAACAAACTTAATTCCTCTGCACTGACTCAGTGCTGAAATTTTTCCTCTAGCCAAGTCTCTGCTATGCACATTAGACTGAGTTTACTATGCAGCATATACTAACAATGCACCTGTAACGCAAAATAATATCATGCTATTTAGTTTCGAATCAGAAACCTTCATATGAACTTGATTTATTCAACCTGTCTGAATCTTGACACGGTGCAGTTTGGAAGTAAACTGGTCATTGACAGTAAACACATGGCCATTCTCAATCTCCTTGGACTTGGGCTCCTTAGTGAGGACTCTCTGAGTGGGTTTCCCACAGGCCAGGGACTGAAGCGCTCGCACCAGCTCCCTCTCTGGGATGTCTGTCTCCTGCTGGATCTCCTACAGGGTGGAGATATTAAGTTCAGGTCCATGAGAATACAATAAGCAAGGTACCACAGACAAGACAGAGAAACCTGTCTGACCAATGCTTTATCCAGGTGAAATTATCCAGTGTTGAAATAATCAACAGGTGGTTGTTTGTGTTTTTTGGCAAAGAATATTGTTTGTGTGATACAACGGGACTATTGTGTGACATTTTGAGGTATCAAATTCTGTACCTCAAAGGTGGACTTGTCTCTGTTGTTGAAAAGCATGAGGATGGTCATCTGGAAGGTAGAGACCTGCAGGATGTGCTTCCTGGTGTTGGAGCCTGTCACCTGGGCTCCCCCCACTCCAACCTCTGACCCATCCTCCTGTTGACATGTGAGGACAAAACTCAACAGTCTAAAAAAATGGTTAAGATTTCTTTTCCACAAGAAATTATGTTTTCGATCACTGAAAGTCTATAAAGGAAGAGATTTCATTTTTTTTCAAATACAGTAAATATAATTCACAAGAGAAGGTTATCACCAATTCAACATGAAACACATGATAGTCTACTGTTACTGATAAGTTCTCAGTTTTGTATTCTTGATAAAAAATGCTGAGTTCTTGTTAAAATTATTTAATCACATTAAGTTGTGTAAATTATTCTTCTGCTTAAGTCAATGTTACAAGATGTTTCCAGTAGCACAATTTAAGAGTTTTATTAAAATATTTCAAACACCACCGCTTAGTGGAAGCTAGAAATTTCCAAATTGAAACTGCACAATCGACAAAGAATGAAAAACATGGTGAACTTCTTATCTTCTATTGTATATTCACTATAGATTAAAATTCTGAAATGTGTTATTATATTATTCTTTACAGATGACACATACCTTTTTGATGGGGCCATAGAAGGTGGCATTTAGATCTGCAGAGCCCATATGGTGCTGCAGTGTGAGTTGTCTGCCGCTGTGCTTACCAAGATAAAACCTACAAGCAGGGTGGAGTCATTAAAGTTTAACCTCTAAGAATAGTCAATGTGTCGAAATTACTCCAACCTAAGTGTTAGCACTTCCTGCAACAAGCACTAGAAGACGACCTTTAAAAACCGCATGGCACCAACTTACGATAATTACATTTCTTGAGACAGACACAAGCTTTTATCTTCAAGAACTGAAAAGGGTGGTTACTCTTGTCAGCTCCTGCTTGTAACAAAACCTAATGCTACCTAGTAAGACATTTTATGATCAGAGAAACATTTGAGAAATATCTGGACTGAAACCAAAGGGCTGTTATGAAACCATGCACAAACACAAACAATAAAGCTTTAACTTTCTGCATGAATTGTATTAACTGACAAACCTCCTAAAGACTTCAAATGCATGGCGCGGTGAAGGAGGGATATTGCACTTGGGTGTTGCTGATTGCGTTGGCCAGTATCCTGTGGTCAGGACTCTAACAGTGAGATCGACCCCTCCAAGTGACACCTGAAGTTAGAAAAACACAGGACACACGATCAGGTTTCAGTCTAAGCTGATGTACTTACACCCTGTATATTACTGTTATTGTACCCTGACATTTATCAGTGCAATTAGAAGTTTAGAAACAAATTATAAAAGGTAGAATCTACACAGAAAATAACTACAGACTACTAACATAAACTAGGTACATGTGCTTTTAATCTAAAACATTACTGTGTTTTTCCAGACAGATTCAAAATCTCATAATTTCAAGAAATATAATGGCCCTTTAAAATGGCTTTTTAGCTATAGACTCTCAAAAACATGCATAAATTATTACTGGCATTCACACTCAAGTTCACTAACTAATAATGTACTAAACATGAAATGCACTTCAGCAAATTACAAAGACAAGCAGATACAGTAACAATCTAGTGACAAAAAGCAATGTGACAGCACAGCACAACCAGAAATTAGCACCATGTACTCCTAGGATATGGGTAATTAGGTGCATAATTGTTTTAATGCAACAGAGCAACGTAGCAATGCTCAGTCATTCAAGCAGCTGTGTAATGATTACAGATAGCAAGTGGGCTATTTATTTTGACAGAATGAATTGTGGCATCTGGCATCTTCTCACCCCAGTTGTCTGTAGATGTTGTCTAAACTCATCCATGGTAGTGTTGGAGATGCTCATATCTCGGAACATGCCCTCCAGTTTAGAGGTGAACTGACAGCCGCACTCGGTCTGAGTGGAAAAAAAAACAAAAAACACAAGAAGGGTCACATTTAGTACATGAAAATGCTATTTAATATAAATCAACACTCATATGGCGGTCAACAAATCTGTGAACTCTCAATACGTAACAGTGGCAAGTGATTACAGGTTGCTCACTTTATGCTTCCTCTATCATGTACCTAAACATTGAATAAACTTCACATCCTTACTGAGGGGACTTATAAACCTGTTAAAAAGATCACACACAGTGTGCTAGTAACACCTTTTAGTATCACCCGACTAGCAGAAAATTGCAGTGACATGAAAAATGTAGAGTACATCTTTTGAAAAAAACAAAACAAAACAAAACAAACTAAACAAAAAAAACCCCAAACCCTAGAAAAAACTAACTAATGCATAAAATCATTTGAGCTAGATAACCAGTTCTCCTCATTGGTTATAGAAAACTCCGCTTACCTTCAGCTTTGAGATCATGTTTTTCTCTGAGTCATCAGAGACGCTCTTGTTGGTGAGCAGCCTACGGGCCAGGTGCTGCTTGTAGTACCTCTCAAACACATCCTTCTCCTGCATGAAACGGAAAAGCACCATAGCCTTGTCCAGTATAGACTCCACCTCCTGCTCAGTCAGCTGGAAAAAACAAACAAAACCGTGTCAAAGGGTCAGGTTACATCCAACATGCAGGCAGAAAATAAAGCAGGTATAATCTGCTCTCTCTAGCACCTTTGATACGCAACACAAACTACTAAATGGGATTAGACATAAAAAAATGACTAGAATATCACATATATAAATTGGAATAAATCACAGCAATAAAAGCTGGTTAGGTTACCAGTCTATGGTAGTTTCCTACGCCGTTATCAATCTGATACAGAATTTCTTGTCTCTCGAAATGTAAGGATGGCATTTCTTATGTAAATGATGTATGTAAGTTGAAACATTTCTATGTTGGAATGTGGCCACAAATCCTGAATAGGAAGGCCTGTAACCTCTATGGCCTGTGTCTAGAAATGAGAACACAGATCCATTGGAGTGCTCACCCCTTTTACGCCTTTCTTCAATTTGTCATCAATGAAGAGTGAGAGGTACTCAGGCGAGCGAGAGTTGAGGTTAAGGAAGTACTCAAAGTCACCAGCAATAGTTTGTTTGAAGAGTCGGTCATTATTGAAGGACTCCTGGAGGAAACGGTCGAAGCGGGACTTCAGGTCCAGCAGACCCTGCAGGAGGTAAGCAAGGAGACAGGGATGAAGAGGAATAAAGTAGGATGAACAGTAGCGTTACACAGCAATTAAAGCTCCAACAGCAGCTACAGCAGAGGAGAGATCCCATCAAAAAGCACGGAGGCGGCTGTCTGTTAGACGAGGGTAAGAGTGGGAATGTGGGAGTGAAACTGCAGAAAACCACAGAAACCATTTTACATAGGAACTTCAAAAGACTGTAGGATGAACATAACAAGAATTTCAAATACAGTGTCTTCTCTCTAGTCCCCTGAATAACTTCACGTTATCCAACACAACCTGCTATTGCAAGTATAGACGATCATGGGTTGCTGCCATAAACGCAGAGCAGTTGTCCCTTGCTCGGAGGTTAATGAAATGCATTATGTTTAACACTTGGAACCCAATGTTGTGTTAAAGGCTGCTGAGCCAGTGGAAATTACTCCATGATCTACACGACCAGTGGAAATTACTCCATGAAGGCGAGATGTTAGGACTAGTGCCTTTTTCTTTCTCATTCACCACAAATAGATGTGATTACAAGTGTGCTTGAATGGAGCAATGTGTGCCATCTGACCTTTCTTGCTGAAGCAAATTAATTGAAAATTTCACATGATGGTCCCACTGGTAAACAAGACTAAGCAATAATATAACAGCACTGCAATATCTCCTAATAACCGAGCGTCTTACCTGGATGTAGTCTACAGGGTTCTTTCCCTCTCCCTCCTCTGACACGAGAGCCTTGCCTTGCTCCCGCAGATAGGAGCTCATACACTCACACATGGTCTTCAGCCCATTGGGAACTCTGCTGAACAGCTTGTACATGCACGCCAAGTCTGTACATGGATACGCATGAGTAAATATACACACAAAAGTCGGAAATCTATTTCTACCAACTGAAAATGACTGATCAAATGAAATCTGCCGGAAGGGATGTTTACTTGTGCAGAGTGAATTGTGGTAATTGAGTGCTTCTGAGCTGAACAATGTGAAAATATTTTCTGGAGGTAGAAAATCAAATCACTCTCACATTCCTCATATTTCATTGTTTGTGACACCAGCAAGGGGAACACATTGAGACTGCATTACTGATCCGGTAAAACATAAATCTTCTGCAAGTGACCGTTACAGGATTTTTTAGAGAGTGCTGGGGATTTCTATTTCTCTGTTTTGATGGGTGAAATATAAACTTTTATTGCAACTTGTTGAATCTCATTTTCAGTGATAAATCATCAACTAAAATTTCTGAAGACATTAAATGTAAGTTGCACACTACGGATCGCTTACCATCTGTTTTGCCGTTCTTGAGCATGTGGACCAGGCCTGAATTCTCCATCTCTACAATGGTTTTCATGTGTTTAGAGATGAGTTCCCTTTCCACCACCTTGACAATAGGCTCCTCTGTGGACTTATCCAGGCAGTGCATCACCCGCTCAATCTCCTCATTAATCCTGGCTTCCACCTTCTTTATGTACACACTGGCACTGTTTTCTGCAAGGAACTTTTGGCTCTCCATCTAAGTAAAACAAAAAAAACATTAATTGGCTGGATAGGACAGAAATGTTTCTCAAACACCTATACATTTTTTGTGTAAACTGAGAACATTATTTTCTAAAATAAACAAATTGTAAATATAAATCCTTAGATTTCAGCAAAATCTTTTCATGCAGCTCTAACAATTTTAGTTAGCTATGTAAATAAATCTACATTAATATGTAACTTGTAAATATATATTTAGTTATGTAAGCAGTGCATATGTACTGTAAGTCTGATAATCCTTGTTCAAAAAAAGTTTTGAGAATCATCTGTACTGACACTGTATTTTATTTACATGGGTCCTGGAAAGGGGATATGTAGCAATAGTCACAACTACCAGATATCTAAATAAACAATAAAAAATTCAGTGAGGGAAATTTTCTCTCACAAACCTGGAAAAACTCTGCAGACATTTCTAAAAATGGTGCCTCAAAGTCTTCTTCATAAACAGATCTCCCTTCAAGGCCGAGGATCATTAACATTTGGCAGGCATTTCTAATGGCCCCCCTGTGGGAGAGGAGAAGCAGACCAAATGCACAAGGCCCAATCCGTAATGCAACAAAATAACAAAAGCTGTAATGTTAAATAAATAAGAAATACTTGAATAAATTTCTGGATGTTCATGTTGCACTTACTATGGCTGCCAACTAAATTGAGTATTTGTTAATTAAAAGAAAAAAAACAAAACAAAGACAAACGCCAGCATACAAGGCTCAAGAAAACCCCCCGAAACAAACAAAAAACGACAATTTTTTATAATGTCAGACGCTTTGTTTCAATTAAACTCCCCAGATCTACCTGACAACTATTATTATTTATGACAACACTATGCACCCTGTCCATCGCTGGTGACACATGATGATTTATCATTTTCCTAAATTAATCAATATCAAGTCTTAGAATTCCATTTTCATCCAAGTTAAAATCAAAATGAGCTTCCTAACATCAACAGGTAATTAAATCATTAGGCAGTCACATCATTGAAATTGTGGTTACCTGTCCACCACCTCCCCCTTCCTCTCACGTGCGATCATGTCCAGCAGAGTCTGTCGGAGGTGGTCTCTGATGCAGCCATAGCGAACCACCTGATCCCTAAAGATGATAAGACCTAGGTTGTAGACATTCTCTACATTGTTCTGCTGCACGTACACCCGGTCCTGTAGGATAAACACACAAACACAGACAGCATGCTCATCATAAATGTCTTTCATTTGTTAAAATGTGTTTTTGTGTCTTCACTTAAACTTGGTTCAAACTCGACTGATGTTACTTTATCTCTCATCATTCCTTGTGTGCTGCATGATGAGAATGTATAGTGGTTAGTTTAATTTCAGTGTTACTTCCTGCCCAGCCTTCTGCTTTCGTTCATCTTATATATGTGTTAATGAAACTGAAATATTGCTAAGATTAACTGTTTGCCAAGTGAAATTTCCAGAGAAGAGACAAGTGTTTTTCCATTCCTCAGTGATGATTAATTAACAAAACAGTTTCAGGTTCATTTTCAAATATATGCAGTATCCGTTTATGTGGTGGTAATATGCAAATATGACCATGGATCTACAGAGTAGTGCAAATTGCTCTCATGCAGGTTCATTACCTTAGCAGATATTTCTTGTTAGATGTTCATATTATATGTCCATTATATATGTCCATATTTTTTTTAAATCTTGCATCCACCAATCAGCAGTGTCTAAAAGCTATTGCCTCTTGATGAAAGTGTTACTTTACTGCAGTAATCAAAGTACTCAGGAGTAAAAGCTAGCACTGGACATGTATGCATAGTTTCAATTTTTTTAGCCTAGCCAAAAAAAAATGCTGTTTTTTTTTAACCACTTAACACATAGCTGACGTGATTCTTTCTGTACCATTGGCACTACTTTGACAAAAGAAACTCTTGTTTTAGTCAGATAACTAAACAGGTAATGTAATTCTCCTCTGACATCAGTTATGAATAGGGAAATATCCACAGTGCTGCATATTTCTCTAAAATACTGACCAGTATTCATCCATATAATTCTTTTCGTACTCCTGATACTACTGGCTTGTGTGATTACTTAGTTTGATGAGGAGTGCTTTCAGTAAGTTCGGTTAATGTTTTGTTTGAGAATTTTGGGAAACATCAGCTACTCACCATATACATCAGGATGTCTCTGATCATCACCATTGCTGTCTGATGGTCATTCCAGGCCTGATTTAGGGTTTGGAGGAAGTTATTGTTTAGGGAGTTCAGGACATCTTCTCTTACCTTTGGGCAAGACGGACACATGCACACACGAGGGGGAAATATTACGGCGTGTTCTGCAGTGGTAGTGACAACCAATTTCCTGGCCATGAATAAAAAACTTGAAAACATAGGAGAAAAAAAATGCTTCTGAATCAGGCTCACACTTACATTTTAGATTTCTTACTCATGCAATATTTTATCGTGACCCTACTTTGCTGTTTCTTTAATACCCTGGCTCTACTAGTCAGGCATGCAACAGCTTGATAATAGTCACACTGCAGTGTGACTCAGCACTGTAAACCGTCATCTCTGTAGAGTAAGATTCTTAAGGGCACACCAACCTTCCTTTTTCTCTCCTTCTGAACACAAATGATGAATTATCGACTGCTCTTAATGTTACATGAGATCAACCCTCACAGACTCACTAACTTTTTTGTTTATACTTCCAGATTAAATGTTTAACTGCACGATGGCACCAACCCTATAATTTAATATTGGCTTCAAAGTTCTCCTGCTGTCCTGTCTGCCTGGTCATTAGTGGGCAGCAAGCTGAGCTCAGAGTGTAAACTCAAATAGTGTCAGTATAGAAAGAAATTTCACATGTCCAAATCCTTCTGTCATTAATTCTTAATGACAGAAATCTTAAGGCCAAACATGAAACCAAGTGAGAAGTAGAGAAACTCCTGCATAGGAGTAACCTGAAAGGATGGTATAGGAAGATATAAACCGTCTTTTGTCAATGTCAATTAGGTTGAGGTGTCAGAGATCTGTGTGTAGATTTTCAGGCTGCATGCAAACCATTACTACTCTCTTTCTTTGAGAGGGATATTTGGATCATTATTACATAATAAAAACACACTCTGGTGTCAGATCTTTCTTCTTTGATCTTTTCCTTGTCGACAGTCGCTCACTGCTAATTTACTAAGTCTGCCAAGTTGAAAATGTGCATTTAATTAAGCTGTAAAACCATCTGGCTGGTATACAACAGCAGCCTGCTGAAATATTGCTCATTGGGTATCTGCACACTGCAATCTGCACAGAAGCATTCACTACAGATATCACATGGTCAAACTTAATTTGTTACTAATTATATGAAGAAAAAACAAGGGACAGCTTAGGAAAAACATTCACTTTCTGTAACCTAGTAGCTGGAATTTAAAATGAACTAATCTCATTATTAGAGAATTAGGACTGCCCTTCCTTGTGCAATTTTTTTTAAAAAAAACATACTGCTTAAAATAATTCTGTTCACTGAATTGTGGCATGTTTACCCTTTCACTTACAACCAATTGTTACAATTAAATGTCCGATTTGAGAAAACTGTGCTCTGTAAAGGTGTCATCAAAAATTGTAGTGATACACTCCCGGAACACACAAGGCAAAAGCTGTAACCTGTTACAGCTGAAAAACCAGTAGAAAATTACCACTCAAGGAAGCCATCTACGAAACTGGGTAGGTCAAAGAAATGAGGAATCAACTAATGGTAGGTCTGAGTGATTGAAAAAAAAGTTTTAAAAACCTCCCAATAGACAAGATTGAGTAACAATTGCTGAAATTGTACTCCCCAGCTTTCTAATTTAATTTAATCCTCATAAATAAAAACAGCTCATGTTTTCTGATATTACCTTTGTTTTACAAGGATGACACAAAGGCCAAATAATAATATGAACTAAGATTGCTACTAGAAAGAGGCTTTCTGGCTTTTAGCTTAAATTCCAACCTGAAATCCAACCAATAATTCAGATTAATGATCAATGATTAAAATAATTGTGGTAATTAGAAAGCAGCAATAACAAAAAACACAGGTCAGTCACTGTCACCACAGATGAACATATATCATGTCAGCACTTCGAAATGTAGACCTAGATTTTAGCAACACTATCTTAAATACTCAGTAAGTATGTACCAGTAATGACCTGTTACACACTGGAGCGACAGAGGTCATATACACTTTAAAAACACAAAAGGACAAAAAAAAAAAAAGAAAAAAAAAAAAGAATCATAGTTCATGTTTTAATTTAATCTGCCATCACTTGACTTTGAGTGTCTGCCAAATTAATCAAGTTTAAGTGGTGCACTTTTCTGGTTGTTTTAATTTCCTCTGACACTGAAAAAAAGCACATTTGATAAATTGATATTTTCATGGAAATTAGCCGTGAGGGCACGGCATGGCATTTCAAATTACTAAGGGGTGTATGGTTAAGGGATTACTAATGTGTTTACTACAGCGTGTGTAATCCTAACTGGTCCTGCCAAAATATACTTAAATTTCTGCAATTGTGTTAGCCTGTAATCTCTGTTGGTCTTACTTTGTTAATAAGATGTTCAGTTACGACCTCCCGCAGGCCCGTGTACAACTTCTCTCCATGTTTGTGGAGCACCATCGTGTAGGCATTCCTGTATAGTTCCTCAAAGCTCAGGCCACTGTTATTCTTCCTCTGTATCTCCTGGATGGCATTCTTCAGAAGGTCCCAGATATTGTTGACGTACTTCTCATCCATCGTCATCTGCAAAAGGTAGCCAGTAAAGGACTGAATAAAAATACCATCACCTTTGATTAGCAATGATAAGCAACACTTAGAAATAAGGTTTTTTTTTTCCTAAATAAAGTCTCCCGATGTAGGGAAATATCCCATCTCTGAAGTTTTTCCTTCTGATTCTTTCTGCATTTGAAATATGGGCCAAGAGATGGAAATATCAATGCTCTACCTGATTAGTCCCCATTATTAACCACAAGCTTTGTAAAAGTCTATGATACTCCATAATCATCAATTCACAGTCTTTACTTATTTACTTTGTTACTGAAAATGAGCCACTCACAGGAAACTGTATTGTACCTGAGATGACGGCAACACCCGATCTGCTTCTAATAAGCTCCAACATCTTTGCTGTCCCTTTACACATCCATGAGTTTACTATACAAGAACATAAACTGGGAATGGGAACTTTAGCACCAGTCTCATATTCTAAAGTGTTACTTCCTCCTGTTGTGTTTAATTCCCTAAGGAATCTCCAATAAACATATGCCTGAATGTATTGAGGGTGGGTTGATATTTGAGCCATGGTTGATGTTAGGTTCTGCTGACTGTAGCAAATAATGCACAAGTTTTACCAAATCTTAAATAAAAGTCTGGAATGGTCAACTGGGGCAAAAACAGCTGCCATACATCAAAAAGGTGACAGCTACATGTTAACAGCTCCAACAAGTGCTGTTATCATGCCAGCTCATTTGAATCCATGAACAGGACACATTAGTTGTATTTAACACAAACTGTGTTTTGATGACAGAATGGTAACAATTGAGTTATTAGACAACACTGAGCAACACTTTTTTTTGAAACTGTGAGATAGTCTGATATCTCTGGTATTTTGCTATGGTTTCTGTGATAAATTTGGTTCATTCTGATTGTGATGTATCATGTCTTGCTATTTACTCGCAGTCTTTCACGAAGAGGGTAATGGGAAGATGCTCAAATCTATACACTCTGAGTAAGGCCTGACACTTAGTATTAAATATATACAGAACAACAATGCATGTGCATAATCAAGATTATTCAGTTGGGGTTCTGTACTGTCATATCTGCCATACTCATACATGTCTAAATGTGTGTTTGGAAAATGTGTTTGATTTATCAAGCTTTTGCTGATGAATAGACAATGAAGGAAGGGGATTTTTAGGTGACCAGCCCCATAGACAGTGTGAAAAAACATAGTTCTGCACAGCACTGAGCTGCGGTGCATCATTATATTCACAAATCTCAAAATCAAGCAATTCTCCTCAGCATGACTGTGGGCTTCGCAAAAGCAAAGACATGTTGGCCAAAGGAAGAAAACGTGTACCACCCTTAGTGAGGAGGAACAGCGTGTGCTCCATCTCAGCAGACAAGCCCAAACACATGCATGTCAAGATGCTGCTCTGACAGCAGGTCTCTTTCGGGACTGGGCCACATTCAACAGGCTCACATAAGTAAGGGTCCCCTCTGCATTAACACAAGCTAACTATGTGGCCACTGTCACTAGCACACAATTGGATAATGTACGGTCTAGCTCAGCGAGTCACAGAGAGGCTGAAATTTCAATTTATGCAGAATGAGGTCAGTTCATAAATGAGGTCTTTCAATGACTTGCAGACAAAGCGAGTGCCTGGTAGGTGAGAAGAGTAATCCCGGTTTTAACACTGAAATAACAGACAAAACCGGGACCCTGAAGTACCACTGGCAAGTCATTAACGCAAACCCAGAACTAGGTTAGCAGGCTTGTTTTGTGTGTGTGTGTGTGTTAGCATCCATTTACAGCTGTGGCAACGCTGCTGCTTTCGCTTGCATGAATTTAGGAAATCTGGCAAGCGTTTTAATGCAAAAAAAAAAAAAAAGCAAGTCAGATTTAGAGCTAAGACACGAAGGACGAATGATGCATGTGGCAAAGAGAGCCGAAAACAGTCAAAACAACAAGTGTCATAACCAGGGCCAACGCTAGCGTCGGCTATGTCGACAGATCCGACCCGCAAAGCTAAGCTTTCGGGAGTTTTGAGATATTTCGTCGTTAAACACAATGAAAGTGATCCCCGAAACTTATCGCAGAGGTTAACGGGGCAGCCGCCCCGCCGGCCAGACGAGAGCGGGGAAGGACGGGGCGTTTGACGGCCGCACTTTGTTTACGGACAGACAAGTCATATCTGCCGCTGCTCAGCTGGTTAGCCCGTTAGCCTGTTAGCATTTAGCCAGCATCCCGAACCACGGCGAGCACTTACAGGAAAGGCCCGTATCCTCATTTTGGTGTCCTTCTTGGTGCCGCCTTTGCTGAGATTGGACATGGTTGCCTCGTCCGTGGGCTCTGTATTCACATGAAAGTGTTCTCCGGGGAGGGACGGGGCCGACCACTGGTTTCACGGAGCAGACGACGAGCTTTCACTCGACCCTCGTAGCTCCGCGTCCCGGCACCGCAAGTTTATTGTTGACAGCCAGACGCCAAATCCGATACTTCTTCATGCAGCAATGGCGGACTACCTGCACTTCTCATTGCGCAGAGCTCACGCAGCCCAACTCACGCGAGAAATCAATAATTGAGAACAATTTCTAAACTTTCCTTACACCTGTACCTTGAACCAGAACCTTTACCTAAAAAAAAAATAAATGCATTTAAAAATATATATATATATATCGTGTAATACGCTGTAAAAATTCCTACATTGCAAGTACGAGTCATGTCGTGAAAATCCTACTAAAGTGAAAATGCATAATTATAATCAGTGATAGAGAATAAAAAAAAATAGAATCAAAAGTACCTATACTCTACAGATTAGTGACTAATCTACGATTATGTATCAAATCATAAAATCATTATAACCAGTGCACTAATGTCTATGCAGGATTTTACTGTCGCAGCTGGTTGAGGTGGAGCTGATTTTTATCTACTTTCTACAGAACCGCAACTACTTGCTTTCGTTATATATTCATCTGCTGATTATTTGATGGAAAAGCAGATTATTTGATGGAAGGAAAAGCAGTAAATCCTAATAATTTTAGCTTTAAAAATACCTTAAACCCTTATCAAAATGGTTTCTGTTCATTTTCTGTCAATCAGCTAAATATTTGATAAGCTACTCCTTTCAGGATTTGTACTTATTTCTGGCTGAAATTATTGGCACCTGTGAAAGTACAGAATGTAGAATATCATCTGTGAAAAATTAAAACTAACCAATTTTGTATGAATAAAGTATTTCAAATAAATGTCAAAGGTTACTGAACAAAAGAAAATAAAAAAACAAAATATGAAACAATACAAATACAAAATGTACCCCAGACACAAATATCGACACCTTCACTAATATTTGGATGCAGAGCCTTTGGAAACAATGACAACCTCTAAATGTTTCTTGTAGCTGTCCAGAAGCTTCTTGGACCTGTCTGCTGGTAGTTTCTGCCATTCTTCCATTGCAATGTGTTCAAGCTCTTTGCAGGATTCCTTTTTGCAGTGGAAGACTTCAGCTCTCTCACTGCTGGCTGGTTTAAAAGTCCGTCTTTTCCTTTTCAACCATTTTTTGTGCTGTTTGATATGTGCTTTGGGTCCTTGTCCTGCTGAAAGACCCAAGACCTTCAAGACCTTCACCTCAAACCTAGTTTTCTGACACACTCGCCCCTAAAATTCCTCAGTAATCTTCTGATTTCATCATTCCTTTGATACATCCAAAGCTTCCAATACCACAGGCAGCGAAGCAGCCCCATTGCATGGTGAACCTCCACCATGTTTTACTGTAGGTCGGAAGTTATTTTCCTGATGCGCTTCATTTCATCGCCTGTAAACTAACTGATGCACAAAATCCCCAAAGCACTCTACTTTGGTTTCATCGGTCTACAGAAAATTATCCCAGAAAGGCTGTGGCTTCTCTATGATAGTTATTGCAAACATGACTTTTGCCTTTCTGTGCTTTTCATTCAATAGGAGTGTCCTCCTTGACTTTGGTCTGTGGAGACCTACTTGGTTTATTGTATTTAGTACGTACGTCACAGGCTGAAACCAACACTCCAGATTGCTCTAATACAGCCTGAAGCTCTTCAGATGTCTTGTTTGGTGTTTTTTCCACAATCTGCATTAACCTTCACAGACTATGACTATGAAGCTTCTTGATAATGCACTTTTGAAACAGGGATTTCAAGATCTTTGACGATGTCTTGTCACCTTTGCTATCGTGTTTTTTTTTGATAATGACATTTCTGACACTCTCAGACAGCCATCTTGTCTTTGCAATTGTGAAAAAGAAACTGGAAATAATCAACTGCCTTATATGCAATAAAACCATCATTCATTGACTAATTAAGGTTATATGAACCCTGAATATCAGTGACAGGTGAATATTATTTATTTATTTTATTTGATTTGAGAAGCTAATTTAAATTAATCACAAGGTTACCAATAATTGTGTCAAGCATATATTTTATGTCTGTATTTTTAATTTCACTATGAAAGTATTTTGTTCAGAAATGTTATTAAATATTCTGACCTGAAATTGATTAATTTGCATTTATTTCTCAATAAATTTAGATATATTCCACCACTGACCTTAGAATAATCCAAATATAAAGTTAAGCAGAGACTACTGACATTAGAGCTTTTATTTAATCAATATCTATTTTGTACACAAATTCTTCCTGAACCTGTTATGTACTATGTTAGTAGTTATTTTTCAGTGGTGAAAGAAATACTCGGATTCTGTACTTACTTTACTGGTAATGGTAGGAATCCCAACATGACAGACTATGAGACAGATTATGAGAAATGGGCTCTTATTCCACCACCTGTGACCTCTCAGGCCCTTAGGCCTGTAACCAGTAGGGCTGTTCAGTTATCTGTCCATGAATACCACAATGTTATAAAAATACCAGTGATAGAATGTAAATAAGAAGTTATTCGAGTAGCTGCACTTAATTTTGAGATTACTTGCAGTTTAATTAAGTACTTACATTTTATGTCACTTAAATTTCTTCTCCTATACATAGATAACAAAATTGTACCTTTTATTCCTCTATATTTTATTTAGATGTCCCTGGCTAAGTTCTATTGTGACTACATTATTAGGTGTTTTTAATGGGCACCTGCACAGCTCCACACAATTTCTCCAATTTTAGTGACTTTGAGAAAAGGGGCATAAAGCTAATATCCCTTTTCTCAAATTCATTAAATTCATAATCAAATTGTACTTCCACATAGAATCCATTGGTTGTCTGACAAACTGGAATATCTTCAATCAGACTTTAAATCAGATCTCAGATTTAATGCTTTCCTACCTTTGATGATTTTGCTGGCGTGAATTCCTCAATGATGTTGTGTTGTTTACAGTAAGATTTGTCCCATTTAATTAGTATGAGATAATTTCAATAAATCCAGGTGTGTCTGGGAATAGGCATGATTTTAGGCACAAAATCAGCTAGAGAGCTGATGAAGGGACCCATGTCAAATTCTTAAATGATGCATATTCCAAACAAATTTCTGTTTAATTAAATTTTACACAAGTTGGTTGTCTTCTGGAGCCCTGCTCAAATAAAAGCTTCAGATATTGTACATGTTATGATAATTTTGCAGAATGTAGGGAGAAGAGATGACGCTGCTTGTTGGAGAGAGGAGTCAGTGTGTGTGTTAATCTGGCCGTGCTTATACAGCATCAGTGTCAGAGAGCCCTAATGTCAGCTGATCCAAACACACGTTCATGGTAATATTACAGAGAGTGTTTTGCACTTTTAGAGACATGAACCAAGAAGCCTTTCACCAGATTTATTCCAAGAAAGAAAAAATAAAACAAATTTCAACTATTTGCCTTCTTGTCAAAAATGTCCTTGTTCATTACATCTGATAAGAACAAGACCACCAGCTTCAGAACTCAACAAAACAAATAATTAACAGATGACTGTATTAAGTCCTCAGTATAAGTGTCATTTATACATTTCTAATTAGTTTGGGTTCTTCTTTGTGTTAGAATTTCATATTTATATCCCAAATACACACATATTTTTCCTTTCATCCCCTCTGTCTAAACATCTAAGTTTGGGGTTGTTCAAAAATGGCATGAAAAAAAAGAGAACAGGATGCAACCACTTTAAATACATTACAGAATTTAAATACTTCCCATTGTAATAATGACAGACAATTAAGTAATATTTTCTTTTAAAACTTTGATATTTACAGAAATTATATTTTTGCCACTTTCAACAATTATGTCACAAGTGATCATTACAATGACATTACATCACAGGTTAGAGTTCCGCTGCTCTGTGATGATGGGAAATAGATTGGGTTCATACTTCCTGGACGAGCTGCAACTTCAGACCTCGTCAACACGGCAACATTAGAGAACAAAAAATATTTTAAGTCATGTCCGTTTTTCAGTTTGCAGCTTGGCCAAGAAGTAGAAAATGTTTGCTTGGCACATTTAGCCCTGACTTTCAAAAACAAACATAAAGTGACAGATACACATACTCAGTATAGAAAACCATCCAAGGTCTGGACCCTCAAATGCATTGAGAGGAGCGAGCACTCGGTTAACTTTTTTCAATGGAAAACTTCATGATCTAACTCTTAGATGCCTTTGGGAACCCAGACCTAAAATAGTTATTTAACAAGAGGCATAGGTATTTACATAGGAATCTATGCAACATCACAGAGGCAGACACTTCATATTGCACGTGAAAAAGGCAGGTAAGTATGAAACAGCGGTTTAAAAATAACAGAAATGGGAAAACCACATGTGAGAGAAAGAGCTTGAGATAAAGAGAGAGGGTGGCTCTTCTACAAACACATCTGTATGCCCTTCTAAAAACTTTATCATAAAAAATATTCAGTCCATGTAGCAAACCAAGGCAGATCAAGCAATTTCATCCAATCGTGCTAATGCATTTCCCAGTGTAGGTATAACACATACATCAAACTACTTTGCTAACCAATTAACCTTCCTCCCTAATACACCCCCATGAGAACCTTTCAAAGACCCTTTTTTTTAAATCCTATCATTGCAATATTTTCCCTTTCATCTACCTTCATGAACATTACGGGGGCTGCATTAAAGGGGAGATATTCTAAGAAAGTCTGGCAGATCACTTGTCTGCCTCATCTCTGTCAACAGCAGCTCCGTAAAGACTGGTTATAGAAACAATTCTCTCTTGATTTTATACCACTACCGCTACTTCTAATCCTCTCTCTCAAATCATCGTTCATCCATACGTCCACCCATTCATTCGCTCACTAACTCTAATCCCTGCACGCACTGCCTACATAAAGTTGTGTCCATTACAGAAGTTTCCCTAGGTTAACCTTTCTGTGGTTTTCCTATGTAAAACATTGTAAGGGTAAAACTTAATATTGTATATCATTACACAAAACCCCACGGCCCAGAAATTTCATACAGAGGCACAATCTGAGAACTTAATTCTAAATTTCCAAACATTTCCTTTGGAGTGAAGCAAGAGCGAGCTGTAGACATGTTGAAGGAAAAATAAATTCTGTGATGGCTATAGTTCTAGTTCCTTCTTGAAAACTATTTTTGGGTGCACTGAAAACTAAAAAAGTGCTTTTGTGTCTGCCAAATATCCACTGGTGGTTATACACATAACTTAGAATAGAAAGAGGTGAAAGTGATGTGACATCTGAGGTCTTCACACAGTTATTTCACAAATATACATTTTCTGAGCACGATGATCATTCATTCAACACATGGATACTCAACCTATGTCTAAAACAAATATACAACATACATACTAAACGGACGCTTAATTTCAATTTTCATATATTAAAAGCTCTAAGAAAGGCAGCAAAGATGCGCAATAAGGCAGATCCATATGACACACCCAATGACACACTCAATATAACACACTCTATTCTGGCACATTTACACTAACGGATGAGATGGATCTTTTAAAGGGCTTCAGTTACTCTCAATCTAAGGAGGTTTAATGAGGAAATCAGTACGCTAAAAAATAAGAGAAAGTGAAAAAGGTGCAAGGGATTGGAAATAATGGTGAGAAAAATAACCTAAGGGTGGGCTTAAGGTCAGGTAGCCTTTGTTTGGATGTAAATGCATTCTTGATGCAGTGGCATATAATTAAACAAGTGAGGTGTCATGGCAGGGGATCTGTGACTCTGTCATTGATCAGTGATTGTCAAATTGTCCCTTAAACAACTCAAAACTGAGGAAGAACTAATCAGTACATGTGAGCGCTAAAATGTTTTCTAAGCAAACGAACAAAATCTCTCTTGTAAAACTTCATGATAGTGACTTGATATATACTTCGAAGAGCTGAATACAAAAATCTTTTCTGATGGTATAAAAATGGACTGCATTTTCCTAGCCATGGGAAAATCAACACCTACGGAGATAAAAGGAATAATACATGAGGTGTCCATACAGCATGCATTCATAAGCATCAGGTGAAGGGCTATGGCAGTGGCTTGTGTGTGAACAAAGCTGAGCCATTTAAATCAATATAAGCTATTGTGAAACATTTTACAGAAAGTATAGCACTTTATCTCACTGTTACATGTTGAATTAGTCTTTTTCCATAACAATAAACTGATTTTCTCTTGTGTGTCTTGTGTGTTTCTACAGAGCGTGTGCATGTAGGTATGTGTGTCTATGTTTGTGTGTGTGTGTGTGTGTGTTTTTTTTTACAATCTTAATCAGGATCACTACTGTATGAACGAACTTGTGTTAAAAACATAGTTTCCCAGTATAGCTGCTGAAAAAGACAAAGTCACCACCTTCTGCTTTCCTGAACAGGAGACACAAGCAACACGTAGCATCTAATCACTGAACCGACTCAGATAGATCCGCTCCTTCCAAATTACTTGTCGGATTCAGTTTGTTTGAAACTTTGTCCTGTCCATTCTGCATGGCCTGCTAAGCATCTAAGAGATTGACAGCAGAGAGAACCCTCCCTCTTAGGTCGCTAAAAAGGTATCCTCAGCCTTATATCGGACCACAGAAAACTTCAGGAAACTGTCGGTGGCTCGCTGTCGTCACTGACCCCTCCCTCCCTCTGCATCGTCAAGGCATCCATTGAGGCAGTGGTCGTCGCTCCCGAAAGCGCCCTGGGACTGCAGCAGCTCGTATTCCTGGTCCAGGAAGTCTAGGCTGTTGTTGCTGGGCAACCCACGGATGGTGAACTTGTGGGACACTTTGGTCCACTGCTCCCGATTTGCCGCCACTCTCTCATACAGCTCAGTGGCCCCAGGAAACAGTTCAGATAGCAGCCTGAGAGGACGGAGGTAAGTGTTGGCATATAATTCAGGATACAGCTGTTTATTACTGTAAGACTGTGCGAAGAGAGGCATCCACTTGAGTACTGTACATTAGTGCAAAATAAAATGTGTATATGATAATTTAACTACATATTCTTTTGAGTGCTTGTATTCTTTTGTTATATGGTGTCTTCTTTTTACACAGCATTTCATTTTGTGAAACCTGCAATTATGACATTTTCACCACTTGGGGGCAGCCCAACGAGCTGTAAACACAACTTTACATATAATCACTTTATAAAGTCTATATGGCAAAACATACTAGCAAACAGTCACTTATATACACATTTAGCTGCATTAGCATTCATTGGCAGTCGTATTTGTGTCCATCCAACAAACATAAGTTCAATATTTACTCTTATTCTGTTTTTCTCTCAACCAGCTCCTGAGGGCAATATTTTGCTCTTAAGCTTCTAAATAACATGATGATGATTAGAGCCAAAAGATGCTAAAATGCTCCATACAGCTGGGGGAGTCATAATTTTCTCTAGGTTTACCAATATGAGTGACTCGTACTGAACTTGATCAATTGTTCAAAAACACTGATTAAAGTGTCTGTAATTAGACTTAATGAATTTGAAACCAAATATACTTTACAAAATCTAAATTTAGTTTATATTTTTGTGTTGAACATAGGGAGGAGATTTCTGCTTGACTATTTTCTGCTTGGCAGCAGTATTCAAAATTATATTTCACTCCAAGTGAACACTTGTAATGTGTGGCCAATGGTCTGTCCTAGCCCTAAGACAAAGTGACACATCTTTATACAAGTGGCCAGGGTTGGAACAATCCTTTAGTTTCTTTTACGCACTTGTAGATGGGCATGGCGATATGTTCCATGAAGCTTATCTGTAGTTCTGGGATGTACGCTTTTTCTCTGTCCATCATCTCGCTGGGCCTGTTCCCCATGGCTTTTTCCTGTGCACACAAACACAGACACACACGGAAACACACACAAGATAAAGACAGACATGAGTAATGAACTCAACATTGTGTAAAATGACACACACTTCAGCCATGTGCTAAATAATATTAAATTCCTCTCATGGCCAGAGTATACTGACACGTACCAGATCTCCTTGAGAGAAGAACTCTTTATAAATCAGCTCCTGTGGAAACATAGAGGCAGACATCTGTGTCTTGTTTGATATTGTTCATATGTTTCATATTCAAAGTGACGCTGATTAAGTTCAACTTAAAATACACATTTCCTTAATGACTGATGTATAAACTCTATTGTGACATCTTTCTTGAGAAATTATACAAATTTAAATCTTCACTTAACTTTAAAATAAGCTTAATTCAGTTTAAATATGGAATATTACAAGCTACCGTGTAATAACATACAACACAATACCATATATGATGCAAACCTGGTGTATCACAGTCTGGGTTTTTTGTTTTGGTAGATAATTTCTCATATTTGCAAACATGACTGTAACTGGATTATGCTGAATCAAAAAGCAATTCTGTAATCGAAGATAAAATAGCATTCCCCTTTAGTACAATTCAATATTTGGTGTGATCGCTGTTTTATCACTAAACCCAGTGAGAAAATCATGAACCAACTGAGTCCAATACAAAACAGACATTGCAGAATAATTTCCTCCCCCGAATTACACAGAAATGCGTTTTCAGTTTTTGGGAGCAAGGATTACAGTGCATTTGCTGAGATTTAGGGTGTTGGACTTAGGACAAGGGTCAGGGGTTTGGTGTTGAAAAGGGGGCACACCAAGATTAAACATAATCCTAAAATGGAGTGCCGCTTTAGAGAATAGAATATTATGGAAGATAGACAGTACTGTTGTTTTTGACTGCACAGCCATGCATTTCATAACCTGGTGTATCACAGTATCACAATGTCCTGCTAATGGGTCAGTTTTGATGTGTAGTCTTTGGTATCACTCGTCGTGTCCAGTCCTGTCTCCTAGTTCATGTTTTCATTTATTCTATTGTTCATGGTATTTCCTGCTTTATTTTGGTTTCACCAACTGTCCCTCTTTTTTGAGGATTTTACTTCCTACCCTAGTGTGTTTGCTGCCATTTTGATCATCTGTCCTGCCCTAAAGCGTTGTACCTGTCCCATAGTCTGTCTTCTCCCAGTGTATTTAGTCCCTGCTCCCTTCCCTATGTGCCGGTTCATCTTCGTTTCCATTGACAAGTGTTTCAGTCTTTTTTCCTTGTGCATCATCTCCTTGCTAGTTTTTGGACCTCCCCTTTGCCTGATCACTTCTGATTTTGTCTGCCTAAGTGTTTATCCTTCCTGTGTACTGAAATGCTTTTCATACGCTGACTTTTGGAACATGATTATTTTCTTCGGATTTGTGCTCGTTAGTCCTTTTGTGGTTTCAGTTTTTACATTAGTTATGTAATTGCTTAAACCACTTTTCCCTAATGTGGTGATAAATTAATGTATATTTACCAAATTACCAAGTCAATGTTTAAAAACTAAACACATTTGATGAAATTATGGTAGCACTTCAAATATGCAGTATAGACACAGGTATGGACTTGAGCTGACAGCAATCTTGCGTGTGGTTTTCCAGCCCTTGGTTTGATCTGACAGGTCACATGAAGTCATCAACAGGCACAGCAGCATGGAGCGGTGGGTACGGCTTTTTGGATTGTATCCATCTGAAACACACACATGCAAAAATGAATCTATATAAGTTGCATTTGCACAGTTATGTTGGCTTTAAATCAAATGAAAGACTTGTGAAGAGCTAAATGAAAGTATAAAAGCAGTGCATTTCAGTGTCCTGTACTCAAAATGCCCCACTACTATGTCAAACAACAGGTCAACAGCCACAACTGGTTGTTAGGTAAGTCCATTTTGTATATTTGGTAGCAGGAAATTATGTTTAAATGGCATCTTGACAGTGCATCTTTTTAGGCTGTTAGGTTAGCTACTGTAGCTCATGATTCACAAGTTACACACTCTTATAGGAAGGGGTTGCAAACTCATTTAGAGGTTTTTAATATCCTTGAGCTGCTTTAACAACTCAAAATTGATTCCACTGAGGAGACATCCACTCATGATAACTTATAATTGGTTGCATTCAGGCGTAACAAGCCACTGGCCAGGAGGTTACAGCCAATTATGTTACATAAGATTGCAGCAAGCAACTCTCTCTTCAAAAGGGTAACTAGTCCAATAAAAGTATCGGAGGATTTTTGAGGATGTCAGTGATGACTCCTGCAAGATTGATCTCAAGTCTCTACAAAATAAGTCATTCAATGAAGAAGTATAGCGGCAGTGTGTACCGTTTTGTGTGGTGCCAAGAAGGAGCCGTACTGCATGGCTTCATAATTTCACAGTAGGTATATTAGTCAGTGATTATTGGCTAAAGAATGGATGTAAAATATATAAGAATACTCGTGATTCATCTCAAATTTAATGGCAAATTAAGAAAAATGCTGAATTTCTTATATTTAATACTGTATGCTTCAAATTTTCATGTTGCATGCTTTTTTTTTGTGAAATCAGCCCTTTCTAATGTAAGGAAAAGTAAAAATGTTACTTTGCCATCATCATTCTGGACCAAGCATCTGAACAAAGCCTCCCTTTACTGAGTAAGAAGCATAACCAGAGATTTGGCTGTGTGTGCTAAACTACTGCAGCGTACCATCAGCCATCTTTTGCAAGTCCTTGAAAATGCGAAGGTGGTGAGCCAGGTCTGTTGCCAGAATGATGTCCCTCATCAAATCTAGCATGCGCTGGTAGTCCTATAAAACATTGAAAATAACTTTAGCTTGCACACACAGTGATAGAAGAGCAGAATATGGAATCTGAATACGAGGTAAACATGAGAGAGAGAAATGAGACATTTGTAGTGGTTCTGTCAGAATTTATATTTCACCTTCCTTGAGAACTTCTCAAAGATGTTGCAGCCTTGAGTGTTCAGAATGGCGATGGCCTGGGCGAAGTGATGTCTCTGTCATGGCAAATAAAGGTAAGGTAATGTTGAGTCATGTTGTAACGCAAAGCCAATTTACAAAAGGTGAAGTCTATTAACTATAAAGGTACAAACCAGCATAACCAAAAAGACAATTATAATTTTTTAGTCTACACAGTATGCAGTAAAGATTTCTATTTTTTACACATATACCCCATGTTATTTGAAAACATTGTTAAATCTTTCAAAGGTCAGCTCTCCCACATCCTTATAATGAAATGTAAATGGCTTTGAGTTTACCTCCATCACAGAGCCCTCTGAGCTGTAGAGAGCAGCCAGCACAGATTGCTGAAAATAGACGCAGACAAATGAAACACAATCCTTTCAGTGTACATCGATTGCATCGATTCAATAAAATGCACTGACTTCTCTTCAACTGTACTTGTCAGCTTGAATGAGAATTTTTATAATACAAAATCATAAAAGAAGCTGATAAAATGATAAGTAACCTTTGTTGCATAATGACAGATGCTATTGTGTATGTGTGTTACTGAGGTGCTGGAGGGTTATGCATGATTAGAGTGGAACAGAGTGATTTGCTCCTAATCACAATGACATCTAGTGTCTCACTGGAGCAAATTCAAAAATACAGCAATACAACCACACACTGATATGACTGAAAAACACCTCGAGCCTGGCTCTTGCTAACATGCTTCATCCTGAGTGTCTACAAGTTGAATTCAAGTTTGCATTTTTAAAGCGCTGCTGAGGTGCTGCTCTATTGCACTCTACGTAATCAGGAAGATTAATGTTCCCTTTACAATGCCATGTTCTTCCTTTTTTCACTTTGTATCATTCCTAATGCTTCAGCGTATGTCCACTGGTAAAGCAGAAATATAATTAGTGCTCTTACCGAGGCGACTTGGAAAGAATTGTTGGTGCCACGGTGGTCTAGGTCATGGCACATACAGGAGACAAAAAGAGCTAAAATCTCTATATCCCTAAAAGTAGAAGACAGTGGGCAGAGTGGGAGCATTTTAGGCAAAAAAAAAAAAAATGCTGTAATTACATTTTTGACGTCTTTAAGAGGGGTATACTCACTCGAGGTAGTTGGACAGCCCTAGGTTTTTGTAGAGCAAATAGCAGAAGTGTGAGACAGAGAAGGCGTGCATCCAGTTGTGGTAGGGAGGGTCTCTGTAGCCTTTCTTCACCATCAGACAGAACCTGACACCAAAGCTGCAGTTTAGTTATGGTCTACATACCAGTATGTTCCCAGTGACACATGTAGTAAAAAGGCACTCAATACAATTCTGACCCAAATCTTGTCAATTTTGTCTCCTGAGAGCTGCTTAGATCTTTCTTTCCAAGTTGTTGGGGTTCAGGTCTTAGAGTTGACTGACAGGGTCAAGAAGAATAAGTCAGCCCAAGAGCAAACAGAACCCATCTGGCACAACACACTTATAAACTTCTTACAAACAAAAAAATACTTGAAGTATTCTAAAATCTTAGGGGAAAAAAGTGAAAAATTAACATCAAATCAGAAACTAGAGATCAATTTATTCTTGCAGACTACTTAAAGTAAATGGAGGACACACACACACACACACACACACACACACACACACACACACACACACACACGGGCTGTTGTATTGGGTAAATGAATTGATGGTGTTTTCAGACCTGGCAAGAGTGTGCAGATCAATCTTGTATGTGTTGATGAAACCCATATCTTCAAACATGCTGAGGACGCACTGCAGACACACACAGCAGGATCAGTTTCATCAGTTTTCCTCAGTGTCGCTAATCTCTCCCTGTCTCTTTTTCCCCTTAACCCCAGGTCCTCACCATGGGTGTGGTGTCATCGAACAGGGAGCGAGGTGTGTATGTGAACTCAGCGAAGCAGGGGTGGATCTCCTTCACTGGCTCAATCCCCGTCACCAGCAGCTTAGAGACCTCTTCCTCTGAAACCTGCAACATACACATGCTAAATTATGCTGAGTAAATAATATCGACTGTGTCAGAAAATACATTTGTGTGGGAGAGGGAGTGAGCTGCGTCGAGTTGATCTTACCTTCATGTGGTACATCATCATTTCATTGGCTAGGTGAGACCTAAATTGAGCTTCATGGACCTTCTTGTAGAGCAAAGACTAGAGAAAAAAACACCATATCACATTGACATTATAATCATTGTCATAGATACACTGGCTCCAATATGATGTACAGCTCAGTTACAGCACCAGTAGTAGTAGAAGGTGGAACACAGTCTAAAACGTTCCTTTTCTCTCTTTGTTTTTCTTCTTTTTCTTTATTTTGTCATTTGCAGATATAATTGGGCAGGCTGAAAAAAAGCTTAACTTAAACATAAGGTCAAAATTTTTGTAATATGAACAGAATATTGAAACACACCCCAACAACAGACGCAAGTCTTGTCACCTGCTTATTATAATCATCTTACTGAACCCATTTTTTTCTTTTTACGCTAATCTACTTGGGCGCATAGTTGTGTATATGTGTGTGTGTTTAAATTTGTAGGGGGCTTTTTACAATATCACAGCTTTGTCAAGTGTACAAAACAATAAAACTAAAACTGAGTGCTTCCTTTTACAACCCTCAGCATACTGTAAAGAGTTTGCAATGATAAATAATGCATTTGATCATGTTTAAATGATTAATGAGCTGCCTAGAAGGCAATTATTTTTCTAATCAAATATCTTTATAGTTTTTAGATAAACTATCGACTATCTGCAGTCATTCAAAGGTCAAAAGCTACAAGAGCTACTTAATATGAAGTTGAATCGGTAATGCTGAATAAAATACCATCACAGCAGTACGTTGTGGCCCTTTATCAATAAAACTGTAATAAGACTGTGTCTATCTTCCTTGCTTGCTTTCTTCTTTTCTTTCCTTTCATTTTCTTTGCCGAAGCGGTTGAACCACGGCCCATTCATTTTACGTCTCTGTTTCTGAGCCTCTCTTATGCCACATTCTGTGAAGCCAGTTGTAAACATGTAATTTTGAGTTGAAAAACTACACTGGTCAGTTATTGAGTTAATTATTTTTTGATCATTTGCTCAACTGCTCGAATTAATTCCATGACTTCCTGAGGGAATTATCAGTGAAGAGAGGAATCAATCCAGATACACAGGGTAAATCAATTCTAATCAATGTTTCTGCTGGGTTCCGGTAAACGGTGAAATGGGCTGCAATACAGAGAAATATGATGACAAAGTTTGATTGTCACCTCCTGAAATCAATCTCAAAAACATTACAATTTTTCAAAGCTCTGGAAGATGACAAGACGACACAGTTCGGTCCCCTCTCTCTCCTTTTTATGACCATTATCGTCGCAAACATCATCATCATGGTCTTCATCATCGTCTTTGTGAGCTACATCTATTATTTAAAATTAAATTTGTGCTAAAGGGTTGGGAGCAGTCATAAGACCCAGTCTCTTCAAACTTCTCTTGACACTTTGCTCTCCTCTGCCCCAACTGAGTATTTTGCTCCAACTGAACCGATCCCATTTTGCCAGACAGGGTCGTTCTTTAATAACAGACCTACCGTACTGCTTTAAGGAGTAAGACTCCTAATGATGGATATTCTGTACTGTAAGTGCTCCCTTTTATACCTCTCTGTGCAGTTGAGTTTAGTTAATGGAGGTGCATGGAGGCTGCTGAGGTGACATTATTACATTCATTTTTCGAGCAATCTACAAAATCAAACTGAACTAATGACCTACAATTCTTTACAATGAGCCAGTGTTTACAAGGATGAACGTGTAGCTGCATTTCTTCCCTTTTAAGACTTCATACCGTGTTATTGCTGCTTTCGACTAACAGAGATAATAAGAGAATGTGACAGAAGCAGTCTTCTGCTGTAAAGTGAGAAGTTTAAGCTTTTAATTAATTTAGCAATCGTGTAGTTTATTTACTTTATGCTCAATATGATGGTCTATAGCTTGGCTTGTTTCTTTCTAAATATAGAACCATACACTAACCCTTGGTATGTTGAAGGTAATTTAACAAATATACCAATGCCTTGTCCCTGACCAGATGTCTGTGGCTATTCGACATACTGAACCAGGTAATCTAAAGGCTAAAGAGAGTTATAGACTTTATTTCAGTGGAAGAAGAGACTTACATGGGCGATACTGATACCACAGTAGATGGAGAAAGCTGTGGCCAGATCTTCATCGAAGCGGTTGAACCACGGCCCATTCATTTTATTCACCAACTCAGCCACCCCAATGACCTCTAGAGGAAGAGGGATTTAAAGAAAGTTGGAGAAGACAGAAGTAAAGACAGGGAAAGGAAAGGAGTAAGAGAATGAAAGTGGGACGTTGAGGGGGGCAGTGAGTTGAGGTTGGAAAGGAGTAGGGGATATTGATGGAGGGAGAGAATTTGATGATGAGGAAAAATGGAAAGATGAGAATCAAGGACGAGAAAATGAGGCACAGAACAGTCAGAGGTGCAGAACAGACGCTGAATCAAACAGGCCTGCTAACCAAAATTAATTTCACACAGGAGCTGAACCTAATTGCACATAAAAGGATCTGAATTTCAACTCATAATCTGTGCTTCAGACGGTTTTCTACATGGCACAAAATCTGGGACAGAGCCTTAGCAGTCAGAGCCTTGAGGCCCTGGAACAATCTGCCTGAGGAAATCAGGTTGGCTGACTCAGTAATTTCTTTTAAGTCCCTCCTTAAAACATGCTTTTAATGACAAGACTTTCCTGATTCGACTAATTTTAATTTTCCTTTGAAAAATATTTTATCTGTTTTGAAAACATTCTTGCATTTTTCTACACTGAAGTGTTCTTTTTATCTATTTTACTCAGTTGGCTTTTATACACCCAATTGTTTTTATTTGTTTTCCTTTTAAATCCGACTTTTCTGTTTTATTCTGCTGCCTTGTGAGGCACTTTGTATTTGAATCATGAGAAGTACAAATAAAGATTATTATTATTATTATTATTATTGTTATTATTATTGTTATTATTATTATTATTATTATTATTGTTGTCGTTGTTGTTATTGTTGTATGCTTGGATACAGCAAGAAGTAGTGAGCACAATCAGTTTCCTTTTCTGTAATTTGCAACCATCACTGAGGTAGAGGGATTTGACATAACAACCCTTTGTGCTATCCTGAGATGCTACTGATTTTTACATTATCAGTGCTACAGCATTAGTCAGAACTACAGGGGTTAACGGGGCACCTCCCTTTCCAGATAACAGATGTTGCACATTGTGTTAGAGTAGAAAAAATATTCGGCGAGCATTTTGGTTTTCTGCCCAAGAGCAGCTGAATGTATAATGTCTTAAAAATGTCAATAAAGCTCTAGAGTATCAAATAATGGCCATAAGACATTCTAATCGCAAGCTATCAATTTCTGTAGGCAAGCTGTGATTAGAATGTTTTATGGCCATAAGTTATGCAATGTGTGTTATTTGTACTCTCTTATGCGTTCTTCTTCACATTAGTTTGTTGGTCACATGTACAGCTCTTTAAAATGCATTAACTTGGATAAAAGGTGCTTTACAAATAAAGTTTCGACTGAGAAAATAAATATTTTGGCATCGGTGGTGCACATAAAAAATGCTTGAGGGAAGGAAGCATGTGTGTTTGTTTGTGTGTGTGTGTTTGTGTGTATGTGTGTATGTGTGTGTGTGGTGTGTGTGTGTGTGTGTGTGTGTGTGTGTGTGTTGTGTGTGTGTGTGTTTGTGTGTGTGGGTGTGTTAGTGTGTGTGGATGTGTGTATGTTGAATTCATTGTTACCATTGTTCTCATCTTTGATGGGGAAACAGAGGATGTTGCGAGTCTTGAAGCCGGTGCTGTCGTCTACGCCTCGGTAGAAGAGAGGGTGGGAGTAGGCGTCCTTGATGTTGAGGATTTGACCAGTGGTCGCCACGTGGCCTGCGATGCCCTGATCTGCTGGGATACGAAACTCCTTCTGCATTCGCACACACACAGAGACACACACAAGTGCTTATGTCATTAACAGACATGAATTACTATTATTATCACTACTTTTATTTTCTGTAGGTTCTCCACTGTCAACTCTAAAAAAGACAAATGCATGGTATGTAGCAATAGATATATAAGAGTCACAATTATGTTGTAAAATAAAAACAAATACAAAAACAAGCAGCAATTTATACCTCTTCATCGCTGACCACGCCCCCGTCGAACACCTTCGCCACCAGCTCATGACTGACACGATCCAGCAGGAATACTGAGCAGCTAGAGAAACAGAGAGCGACCGAGTTAGAGGGGGTAATGGAGAACAGAGCAAAGCTGGGAAAATGAGAGTGTTTTATCTCATTTCATCTCAGGTCAATTTGTAACTTTTATTAAATGAGGCAATTCTGTTAAGAACTAATTTCCAAGATAGCCTTTGCAAATGGAGATAAAGACATTCACACTATACACCTACACACTCACTCTCTCTTTCGCACAAACACACACACAAACACACACACAAGCACACAAAAATCCCTTAGAAGATGTATCAGAGGGCTTACATCTCTGCATCACTGAGGTTCCTGGCCTCCACTATAATTTCCTGTAGCAGCACTGACACATCATCTGAAAAATTAGAGGGGGAGAAAGAGAAGGAGAGGATGAGTGAGGAAATAAAAGGAAAAGAGAGGAAATTAAAGGAAAACAGCAAAGGACAGATTGACAAAAAAAGGAGATTACACCACGAGTACCTTGTGGATCTGCTGTACCCGCTGATAACAGCTTTTGTAATCACTGGTTCGGTAT